>CAUOFW020005280.1:688954-763968 GCA_963454935.2 Ilex paraguariensis
AGCAATATGTCGCACACCCACTAAGTGCCCACAAAATGGAAAAGAAAATATGTTTTCCTCTTTGGTAAGTTTTCTTATTCATGTCTTATGATTTATAAGTATTTTTACCGCTTTTAAGACATGGTTTTAACGTATTGTCCTACCCTTGTTGGATAGTTGCATAGGAAGGGATCGGTTCATTACACTTCCCCCCAACCCTTATGTCATGATTCCCACCAACTCTTATGTCATGATTCGCAAGACCTAACTCCATTGCACCTTCCACAAAAAAAGGTGCGGACACATTATTCGAAACGTTATCTAACACCTACAATTGCGTCCGATCCAATTTTTATTCCAATTGACCGTGATCCATTCTCACCCATCCCTGTGCGACCTTCACCCTCGCCTTGGAATTTAGAGACAGACTATGGTCATTATGAAGTTATCGCCAATGTTGCACCACATCCATATCAAACAGACGACAATGCCCTCAACATTTCGTCTCATGTTGTGACAGATCCNCACCAAATTTGCATTTACTATCTTTCTTCACTTAATTATGGAACTCCTACTTCATATATTCATATTCATTATTGAATTCACCAAACAACTTGTATATTAATATGATTAATTTTTTTGTTATTCATTAACGAAGTTTTGCAAATTTTTAACCATTAAAATGTAAACTTTACACATTGTATTTCCTTTGGCACGCAATGGGTTTCACAGAGATTATCATTTAGGGCTATGTAAGTGTTATGGTTGTTTGAGATTGATTTGACCACTTTTATTACACTGAATGTGTTGGTATTTTGATTTGAGCGATAGACATTACATTGTTAGGGATATTTTGCGTACTGTAAACTAATGTAATCTCATTTATGTACTCCAATTCAAAGCTATCGACTCTCTCTCTCTCTTTCTCTCTCTCCAATTGCCAACCACTAAATTAAATTCGAACACATCTAAGTTCTTCACCCCTCACTTTCGCTCTTACACTTAACTCTCTCTCATGCACACATGACTCCACACCATCACCAAGGATAATCATTGTGTTGTGGTGTTTTAGTAATTTTTATAGTAATCATTTCACACGGTGCTTCCTATCTTAGGCACCCGCAAAAAATTACACTTTCTCTAAAAGTGAGACCCAACGCGCCAGACGTGAGCGAAGTCGTAATGATAGTGAGACGTGCTCACTGTGCGAGCTGGCGCAGTGCGCACGTCAGGAAAGAGAGCGTTCTGAGAACTACACTTCGCCTCTACCCAGATACTTTCCAGGATTGACGCCAACTCGCATGTTCAACAAAACATCTAACTCGGATAGGCGACACCAGTCTCTCTCCCAACTGCCCAACCATGTTCCATTTGCTAACATGGAATTGGCAGAGTACAATACAGTCCCGTCGCATTTCCAAACATATCCCATTACAATACTTATTGAACATTTGCCTAATCAGTTGTGCAATGTCGAGGTAAAATAACTTTTTCCATCATTTGTTTTCGGATTAAATTACAAAAACTAACTATCTACAATGCCAGAATGAATGCGTATTTAGGCGGGAAACACTATCCCTCTGCAAGCAAACTACACCTNTCGGATTAAATTACAAAAACTAACTATCTACAATGTCAGAATGAATGCGTATTTAGGCGGGAAACACTATCCCTCTGCAAGCAAACTACACCTTCAACGTTAGCAATATGTCGCACACCCACTAAGTGCCCACAAAATGGAAAAGAAAATATGTTTTCCTCTTTGGTAAGTTTTCTTATTCATGTCTTATGATTTATAAGTATTTTTACCGCTTTTAAGACATGGTTTTAACGTATTGTCCTACCCTTGTTGGATAGTTGCATAGGAAGGGATCGGTTCATTACACTTCCCCCCAACCCTTATGTCATGATTCCCACCAACTCTTATGTCATGATTCGCAAGACCTAACTCCATTGCACCTTCCACAAAAAAAGGTGCGGACACATTATTCGAAACGTTATCTAACACCTACAATTGCGTCCGATCCAATTTTCATTCCAATTGACCGTGATCCATTCTCACCCATCCCTGTGCGACCTTTACCCTCGCCTCAGAATTTAGAGACAGACTATGGTCATTATGAAGTTGTCGCCAATGTTGCACCACATCCATATCAAACGGACGACAATGCCCTCAACATTTCGTCTCATGTTGTGACAGATCCAACAAGGTATGTATATTCTACGTAGTTTATTAGGTGCTTAATATTCTTTTACTTTCTTCTCATATTTGTGTACATATACTTTTAATTTGTAGATCCCCACCAGAACCCTTTAGCGATGATGACAGTATGGTTAGTGATGATGAATTGAATGTGATTGTCCCTGTCAATAATGATCGTCATTTTTTAGGGCAGATGAATATTCAGTGTCCTTATTGTTCGGCCTTACATTGGCGGGATGAGCGATTAACTCGCACAGGATTGTCTAATCCAAGATTTGGAACATGTTGCCTACAAGGCAAAATTAGGTTGCCAGAACTCATTGCACCCCCACCTCCTATTCGTGCATTGTATGATGGCCATGATGGTCAGTCAAAATCATTTCGCCGGCATATTAGGGAGTATAATGCAGCCAATGCTTTCACAAGTTTGGGTGCTAAGCTTGATGACAGATTACTTAATTCAAGAGGACCAAGGTCATTCACTATCCATGGGGAATTACGTCATCGAACTGGGTAATTGTTACCCCCGGAAGGTCACGCACCCATCTATTGTCAGTTATACATATACGACCCAATCACTGCATTGAATATTCGATGTGCACGAAACACTAACATGTGTCGTGATGTACTTCATACTATACAGAGTTGTTTGTTGTCAGTGAATCATTTTGCTTCAAAGTAAAAACGCGCACACGAAATTCTCACCGAGTTAGAATCTTCAAATCATGATTTACGTGCTCACCTTCATTACACCTCATCAACTGATAGGTATCAGTACAACCTTTCAACCATGGATGAAATAGCTATGATTTTGCCTGGTGATGGTAGTGAGAGTTGTTCTATGCGGGATATTGTTCTGCACTTAAGAGGAGATAATAGAGCACTGAGCCAAATCAATAAGTGTCATCCAGCATATTTACCATTACACTATGTACTTTTATTCCCTACTGATGAGCTTGGTTGGGAGCCTGGTCTTCGTCAATCGAACTCTGAACAAAGTGATTTTTCAGTATGAAGGATTACACAGATGCAATTTTACAGTTATCGTATGTTTCCACGTCCCACCGAGTATTCAACAATTCTCAGAGGTGGAAAGTTATTTCAAGAGTTTGTAGTAGATGCTTGGGCATCAACGGAGCAAAACAGGTTATCTTACATTAGACTCAATCAGGATAAGCTGTGTCGGGAGCTTTACGCGAATTTATGTGATGGTAGTGTCGATGAGTTGGGCCCCGATCAGATCGGACAACGCTTGATTTTGCCATCGTCCTTTACTGGGAGTGCACGTAACATGAGCCAGATTTTTCATGACTCAATGGCCATTACAAGGTACCACCAACACCCTGACATCTTTCTCACCATGACGGCCAACCCAAAATGGCCTGAAATAACAGCTGTCTTACTAGAACACCAAACCTCTTTGGATCGTCCAGACATAGTTGCTCGTGTATTTGAGTTAAAACGGCGTGCCCTGATGCATGAGGTAAAAAATGAACAAATTTTTGGTCAAAAAGTTGCTCATATATTCACTATTGAGTTCCAAAAATTGGGGTTACCACACATGCATGATTTATTCTTCCTTCATGGTCCAGACAAGATTCAGACAACTGAACAAGTTGATCGGTTAGTTAGTGCTGAATTCCCAGATCCATCCACTAATCCAAGTCTCTACGAAACAATCAAGAGTTGTATGGTTCATGGTCTGTGTGGTTCTTGAAACCCACATNGGGGGTTACCACACATGCATGATTTATTCTTCCTTCATGGTCCAGACAAGATTCAGACAACTGAACAAGTTGATCTGTTAGTTAGTGCTGAATTCCCAGATCCATCCACTAATCCAAGTCTCTACGAAACAATCAAAAGTTGTATGGTTCATGGTCCGTGTGGTTCTTGAAACCCACATTCAACTTGCATGGTGAACGGTGCGTGTTGGTTCCATTATCCAAAAGCCTTTGCAGATTTGACTACTATGGATAAACATGGGTACCCTATTTATCGTCGTCGTCGTAATGGTCAGTCTTACACCACCAGAGGGCATACATTTGATAATCGGGACTTCGTACCTTACAATCCACACATGTCAAGAAAGTTTAACTGTCATATAAACGTGAAGGTCTGTGCAGGAATGAGGTGTGTTAAATATATCCACAAGTACATTTACAAAGGTCATGACCGCAGAACTATGGTTTTAGAAGGACCAGATGAAAACAATGAGATAAAGCAATACCTTGATGCAAGATATATTGGACCGATAGAGGCTACATGACGACTCTTCGATTATCCTCTCTATGAAGAAATTCCTTCAGTTGTACGGCTAGATCTACATTTACCTGGTATGCATCAAGTTGTTTATGATCCTGCTAAAACTCTTGAAACAATTAGACTTGGGTCTAGGAGTCAAAACACAACTCTGACTAGATTTTTTGATTGTTGTTCTTCAAATGATGTTGCACGTGCCTACACATACCAAGAATTTTCCCAACATTTTGTTTGGAATAAAGGTTGAAAGATTTGGACTCTGAGGCAAATCGATTTTGTAATTGGCAGATTATACTTTACTACGCCCAATTTTAGGGAGCGATTTTACCTTCGGTTGCTATTACCAGTTGTTAAAGGACCGCGGTCTTTTGATTGTCTACGCACAATCAATGGTGTGTTTCATGATAGTTTTAAATCAGCTTGTGTAGCTATGAGGCTCTTGGAAGATGATGCAGAGTGGATACAATGCCTCCAAGAGGCTTCAACCATGAATACTGGATACCAGTTATGGAGACTATTCTGCATCATTCTGGTAGAATGCTCACCAATACAGTCATGCACTCTGTGGGATCAATTCTCCGTCCATATATGTGATGATCTTTGTCACAAGCTATAAATAACTTTTGGCATATGCGATCCAACGCAGCCTCATATCGAAGATTATGGTTTATATTTGATTGATCAGTTGCTACATGAATCTGGCAAAAAATTGGATGACTTCCCACCTATCCCACACTCCGTTGAAAATTGGAGTAATGTTACAGGTAATAGATTGTTGATCGATCATATGCAACTACGAAATGAAGCAAATCAACTAAATGACCTTTTGAATATTGATATTTTAAATAATGCTCAACGTACGGCTTACGATACTATCACTATCTTCGTTGCTGAAAATCAGGGCAAAATTTTTTTCCTCAGTGGAGGTGTAGGAACAGGAAAAACCTTTTTGTACAATACCATCACCACTAAAATGCGCAGCGAAGGTCATATCATCATTACAGTTGCTTCATTAGGAATTGCTTCATTGTTATTGTTAGGTGGTCGGACAGCTCATTCTACATTTTGCATTCCTTTCGATATCATAGAAAGCTCGGTATGTGGTTTCAGCAAACAATCAGCGCGTGGAAAATTATTTAGGGAGGCTCGCTTAATAATATGGGATGAGGTTCCCATGCAGCATTGATATGGTGTTGAAGTAGTTGATCGCACACTCTGCAATGTTCGTGATGATAACCGACCATTCGGCAATATCACGATCGTGCTTGGTGGGAATTTACGTCAAATACTACCGATTATACCTAAGGGTGGGCGAGAACAAATTGTTAGTGCATCCTTAAGACGTTCTGCAATGTGGGCGAGTGTGTGCGTATTGACTTTGAGCATAAACATGCGTTTGAATAATAATTATCCTGCAAATTCTTTTCACGCATCCTTCTTGGAAGAGGTGATTTATATTATAGATATTTTTATATAAAATCGTTTAATTATTTATTTACATGTACTGATATGTTTCACATCATACTTAGATTGGGATCAGTACGCAGGATACTGTTGAACTTCCACCAACAATACACAGGTGTCAAACTATGCATGAACTAATTTCTAGAGTTTAAAGACAACTAGATGTGCTCAGTGCAGTAATCCCATCCTACTTAACTGAGCGCACAATTCTTTCCGCTCAGAATGATGATCTCTGCTCTATTAATGATGCTGCTCTACAAATTTACTCTGGCGAGACGTATACCTACTTGGCAGCTGACAAGGTGTCGGATGGGGACGAACTCTGTCATTCTACCACTAATCAATATCCAAGTGAGTTTCTGAATTCCCAAAACCTATTAGGTTTACCGCCTTTCAAGTTGGACCTAAAGGTCGGGTGCCCCATCATTTTGTTGAGGAATATAGCCCCGAAAGATGGCCTCTGTAACGGAACCAGACTAATGGTTGTCAAGTGTGCATCGCGGGTTATTGAGGCTAGAATTCTAACTGGTGACAAATCTGGGAATCTGTGTTTCATCCCGCGGATATCATTATCACCGTCGTCTAAAGAATTACCATTTCAAATGACATGACGCCAATTCCCAGTACGCTTAACATATGTTATGACAATCAACAAGTCGTAGGGCCAGTCAGTCAAGTTTGTTGGTGTAAATTTGCGTTTGTCTGTATTCAGCCACGGTCACCTATATGTGGCCATGTCTAGATGCACGTCGGCTGATCACATCAGTGTCCTTCTCCCTCCTAATGGATCAACAACAACGACAAATATCGTATATCCGGAGGTGTTGTTGGACTCGGTGTAAATATTACTACATTTTTTAATGTATTGCAACTTGCGTCAGCTCTAGGTTCATGACTTTTATTATAGTTTTAATAGTTTTTTCCACACATGTATGATGAAAATTTTTCAATGATTATATGTTTGTTTTTTGAATTCATGACCATCTGTGTTCAATGATAATTTTTTTTTTTTTAGTACATGGTTTATTTGAAGGATTATTTATTTATGATATTTGTTCCCAATTTTTGGTAGTTATTTGTCTACGAATAACATTTTTCTTTGCATTAATGACGTGTTGAGGAATGAGTAATCCATCATCTCCAAATTTTTTTTTATATTCCTCCCTCTTTCACTCTTCTCTCTCTATATTTATCCCTTTCTCACTCTGTTAGGCCATCTCCATCAACACCACTGATGAAACTATTGTCCAGATGTTAGGCCATCTCTATATTTCTCTGCTTCTCATGCAAAAACACAACACACGTAATACATGCACAAATACACATGCAACTGCAACCACTCAAACACTCGCACATCGAACTCACACACCACTATACTACCACCAATACAGATTTATGATTGAAATCATTAGACAAATGAACCGTTTGTTGAAATGCTACATAGAAATACTATGTGCTATTTCTCTCCTACATCACGCCCAATTCGATAGGAGTTCGATTAAACATGTCAGCTTGGTACAGGTTAAGAGCGGTCAGAGGACGGTAAAATGATGGGCCTTACTTTTGAATGAGTATGGATATTGAGCTTAAGATCTTATTTGAGCTTTGATTATTGAAAATCTTATTTTCTATTTTTCTTTCCTTAGGTGGATTGGTTTATGGAAGCGCACCTACAGGTTTGTGGAAGGTTATAAAGTTTGCCACTTTTTGCTTGGGTTGATTTACATATATAGAGGCATCTATAATAAAATGATGCTAAATTTGGTTTTATGCTTAGAAGGATATTATGAGATGACTTTATTGATTTAAAGTAGATATATGTTCTTCAAAATCTCGCCAACCTAATATTTATTTTTTATTTTACTTGATGTTTCATCTTCGTGTTAACCAAAGTCTTGCTAAGTGAGATGGTTTTCCACTAACCAACATCATTCGCATTTTTCATCTCATATTCTAGGAAACATACTTGCTTATTTCTCTAAAATGTGTTTGTGGCACTTGCGACAAAATTTGGGACAGTGATATAATTATCAATTTTATGTTGAATCCAACTAACGATAAAAGTAAGGGGTCTTATGTTTCAGATTTGCAAATGTTTTATTTTGCCTCACATATCTCAAATATTTTCAGGTATACATGGAAGGATATGAAGATGAAATTGAACGTGTTTCTATATTTGTGCATGAGTGTATTTTTTGTATTTCGTTTTTTGTACAGTTAACTAATTATACATGGTTATGATGATTTTGTTTTGGTGGTTTGGATAAATATGGTTATGATGATTGTGGTGATATGTATAATTGTAAGTTTTTTAGGCAGGTTTAGATTTTTTTGGGCTTCTATTTTTAAAGGAAACTCTGTCCAAATTTCTTGAAATTAGTATGGATTAGCTTGATGTTTTGATGGTTGGATGTGTTGATGATTGAGTATGTATTGATTATTGTGGTCGTATGGGGAATTATGATGATTGTTATGTACGATTGTAAGTTCTGTAAACTTGTTTAGATTTTTATGAGTTCCTATTTTTAGAGAAAATTATGTCAAAATCTCTGGATATTAGTATGGACTATTTTGATTTCAAATTGACAGGTTGTTTTAGGTTGCAAAGAGTCTTTAGGTAATTTAGGATTTTTTGAGTTTTAGGTTACATGAGATTACCTTAATTTCATTACGTCGTGCCTTCGGATACGGGCAATTACTAGTCTCCTAATATTTGGAAAGGTGCACGCCCCTTTATAGAAAAAGCAATTTCCGGGGAATCCACTGAAATAGAAGATTAGTAACACGACGTCGTTTAATTCCAGTCACTTTTCTTTTTTCTTTCCTTTCTTTCTTTTTCTTTTGTTTTTTCTCCCAATGGAGAATAATTGTATATATTATTTTTCGGTTGAAAAATAAATAGAGTAATACTATTAAGACCTAAAAAATTGATCTACTTTGGTAACCTAATAATGTGATAATGACTTGGTACAATAGTGTTGGTGTGACTCTAACTTTTGGACTTTTTTATTGTGACTCTATCATTTAAATGATATATCATTATATCAATAAATTAAATTAAATTTTTAAGTCTCAAGAACATTATTTAAATAATAAATTTTGTACACGTTCATTCTCTCTGGGATTATGGGTTACTAATAATTACCCGTATCTGAAGGCACGACTTAATGAAAAATTAGATTAAAACTCCAAAAATACTACATTACGTAAAGACTATTTGCAACCTAAAACAACTTGTCTATAAAATTTACAATCAGATATAAAAATTATTATAATTCACCATACCACCACANGTAATTACCCGTATCTGACGGCACGACTTAATGAAAAATTAGATTAAAACTCTAAAAATACTACATTACGTAAAGACTCTTTGCAACCTAAAACAACCTGTCTATAAAATTTACAATCAGATATAAAAATTATTATAATTCACCATACCACCACAATAATTAATACATACTCAATCATCAACACATATCCAACTATCAAAACATCAAGCTAGTCCCTACTAATTTGAAGAAATTTCGACAAAATTTCCTTTAAAAATAGAAGCTCAAAAAAATATAAATTTGTCTACAAAATTTACAATCATCAATAACAATCATTATAATACATCATATCACCACAATNTATCAAAACATCAAGCTAGTCCCTACTAATTTGAAGAAATTTCGACAAATTTCCTTTAAAAATAGAAGATCAAAAAAATATAAATTTGTCTACAAAATTTACAATCATCAATAACAATCATTATAATACATCATATCACCACAATTATCAATACATACGCAACTACCAAAACAACAATCATTCCATACCCAAAATCATCAAAACCATGTATAATTAGTTAACTTTACAAAAGACGGAATACAAAAAATACACATGAACAAATAAAGAAAAAACTTCATCTTCCTTTATAGCTTACACCGAGTATGTGAGATAACACTACCTCACGTATACGAAGACGATTTAGTTCATACTCNAACAAATAAAGAAAAAACTTCATCTTCCTTTATAGCTTACACCGAGTATGTGAGATAACACTACCTCACGTATACGAAGACGATTTAGTTCATACTCATTGCGAATTACCACTCTTACATTATTATAACGAAATCTTCAAACCTGTAGACGAAAAAATATTGAATAGTAAATAAGCAAGGTAAAAAAATTAGATAAAAAATAATAAAACGATGAGTAAGAAAAACTTATCATACGGTATTTTTTACATTGTTATCCATTTGTCACGACATTAATGAAGATAAATCAAAATAAATAAGTTATTAAAAAAATTAATAAAAGATGTTTAGAGAGAGTTAAGAAGATAAACTTATACAACCAAAAATAATGATATCATTCATCGATCGATGATTGTGCAGTTGAAACGATGATGACTACACAGTAAAATTACAATGATTTACATCAATTACAATGAAATTTCATACAATTAACATGCATTTAACATGAACATTCAATAATAACCAACTCAACATCCATTCCATCCTAATATTCATAATAAAAAAAAAACCTATTTCATCATAACTATATAAACCTATTTCATAAACTAAACTCCACAGTTTTACTCCAATTCAATATTGGTTCGAGTACAATTTCCATAATTCGAATCAAAAATTCATGTGAAGAGACCAAATGTCACTGCAAAACTCCAGGACTAAACACAAACCAAAGGATGGACCTTTGATAACAAACCACACTAAGAAACTATTGTTTCTTCTCTAAAATCTTATAAATTTTCTCTAAAATGTTTTTTCTCTAAAATGATTTATACTATAAAAGTCTACTGCCACATGACAGTATTGAAACTCAAATTAATCTAACTTAAGGGGGCCTATAAGAACCATGTCGAATGTAAAAATCATTAAAGCAACTCACAAAAAAAAACCCAAAANATTAATCTAACTTAAGGGGGCCTATAAGAACCATGTCGAATGTAAAAATCATTAAAGCAACTCACAAAAAAAAACCCAAAAAAAAAAAGAAAAAAAACCAAATTCACAACAATCAGTACAAAACTGTCATGTGAACCCAAAACAACTAATTGCTAGGGAGAAAGTCGCAAACACAAAGTTGCCTTACATAAGAGTCCATCTAGCACCGTTTGGAATATGGAAAGAAAATTTGAAAATCAGAATTAGCATATTTAGCTCAACAATTTTTAGCTCAACAATCAGAGTTAGCATATTTAGGGAGAAAGTCGCAAACACAAAGTGGCCTTACTCAACAATAGTTAACTCCACTATTCATTCAAGCACACATATTTAGCATTCAATTTTTTAAAATCACATAGTCAATCTACTCCAATTCCTTAAATGTCCCTACACATGCATCGTGATTTAATCTAGGGAATTCAAATTTCAACATCATCAAACAACACTACATTCTGATTATCAAATGAAAAGTCAAATCAAACTATGACCTTAAATCAAACTACATTCCAATGCATGAATTTAACAATGCAAATCCAAAAACCACAACCACCACAACATTTCACCCATAATACACATACTCATAGGGAATTGCTAAGTAAGATTTGCTCAAAACGACGTGATATATTTTCCACAATGCAATATATTTTCCATCAAACACAACATTTATATGTCAATAAGATTTTTGATATCTAAGCAAGGGGGAAAATAAGAATTAAAATTCCCAAAAATTTCAGCCCAAATTCCATAGCTTCCACATCCAATTAAGGCTTGAAAAAATCTAAACATGATCAACAACTCTCTATAACATAGTCTCCCACCCACACAACTATTTTCCCACCCACATATACACGTAAAGGCATTGAGTAACCACAACAATCAATAATTTGAAAAACACATGAACATTAGCAAGAGCCCTCCTGTCATGCAAAACTAAAAAATCAACAGTGTTAGTACCGTAAATGAGATATCTATATGCCTAAACATTAATCAATGAATATACAAATTGTATATTTTTCCTTGTTAACCAAAATTCACAACAGTCACATTACCAGAGCTATGATGGCAGTAAATGCTCATACCGATACAACATTTTAATCATAATCCTATGTATACTTGAACTTGATATGCTTGCCAAAGAACTAAAAACATATAGTAGTATCAATTCAGGAGCAACACTTATAATTGGAAGAGATTAAAAGGTTCAGGATATTACCTAGGGGGTTCCAACCTCCTAATAACATGTGCATCTAAAATTTTCAAATAGTTGGCCAGTGAGTGGGTTTCTTCGAAACAACGCAAGATTAATATCATAACAATTATCTTTACAAAGAAAATCAACGTTAACCCATTGATAAAAAATTAATCCAAGCATCAAAATTTTAAGTGAACAAAAGATTTATATTCAACTACAACAATTCAAAATAGCAACCTAAGCCAGAAGTTCAACGTCTATTAACATCTCATTGCTTGTATAAAATCTCATTGCTTGTATTTTTTATTCGTGGTATAAAGCTTATAACCGAGTTAACCCATGAAACTCAAATTAATCTAACTTAAGTTGTCCTATAAAAACCATGTCAAATGTAAAAATCATTAAAGCAACTCACAAATTACATCGATAACATCAATAAATAAAAAACATTAATTTGGAAACTTCAATCTTAAAACCAATTTTGGCCCTACTTTTTTTTCAAAAAAATTTGGTAATATTTTCTCTAAAAATAGGAACCCAAGAAATATTTACTTACCTAAAATAATGATATACCTCTTAATCATATGAAAATCAATTACATGTTCACCATCATGTCATAGTCCTGCCTAAATACAAATATTTATTAACTACCACAAAAGCATAAAAATATTAACGTTTCACAATAATTATAAAGTACAACTTGGCACAAAAGTGTAGTGATTTTATGTCTCATTATTCCCAAAGGAAGGGAAGTGATACCACCACACTCCCACATTCTTCCTGCAGAACTTGAGAAGTGAATTTACATGCCTAGTGCACTGCTTAACCATCGCAATTATGGACTTCCCTTTGTGGTTGTCCTCTTCTTCGCCACGGTCATCTAATCCAATTATTGATTTCATTCATTCAACCACCTCCTAAAAACCACCAAATAAAACATAAAACAAAGAAACTATGATGAAGTCATTTTTTTTATAAGCATTCAAGATCTAATATCTAAATATACATAGGCATTCAGGATCACTTGACACATAAATTGACAGATACAAAATATTCTATGTAACTCGAAGAAAATTAGTATAACTCTCAATTGCTTTTCCGAAGACTTCTAACACATTGGTTGTAACGGAAATAAAAATCCAGTTCATTTCCATTTTGGAAAAACCTAGAAACCACGTATAAACAACTAATTGAACAAAAGAAACTTCCAATAATATTGCAGACAAAATAGTTAATTAAATGTTACATAGTGAAACACTAATGCAGTAGAATGTTTTAGAACTATATATACATGACACAAAAATAAACTAACCATCTAGTCTAGTATACAATTTGACCAAAAATTAATTTTTGATTTGAAAAATCAATGACCAATTAAAAACACAGTTGAATGACCTTAAAAAACTTGGGTTTTGTTCCCAATACAATAGAAATTACCCGTGTTCCTAGCAAACAACCCATGCCTAAGAGCAAGCCCCAGCTAGACTTCAATTTACAACCCGTAAACATCAAACATCTCAAACACAACAAAATCATAAACCTCTCAAAGTTTTAAAATACAATTGCACGTGGCATGTATACACATCCTAAAAAACCGCATAAAATGCATAGAATGAAAGCTGAACACGCCTTAACTTCAATTTTTAGCCCATTTAAAGTTGAGCCCATTACTCAAACTTATTCAAGTAGACCCAAATCAAACAACTTCAAGACCAAAAATCCATTAACAACACACATAGGCGTGTTCGGCTGGTTTTAAATAGTCTGGTTTTTCTTGTTGCTAAAATTCAGAATAGTCAAAGTTACAATAATTTAATTAAGAACTTAATGACACTACAAATCCATTTCGCACTAAAAAAATAATTTAGAAAGGCAAAAACCATGTATACTAAGCACAAATGGAAGGAATGTTCTACTCCATGTCGAGTACCATGAATACCATTACCCTGTCAACCAAGTAAAAACTATTGTTAAAAAAAAGGGAACGAAACTGCTTTTAGGGAAATTATAGTTTATATGCATCTTGGAAAAACCTAGAAACCATGTATAAACAACTAAATTCACAACAAATTCACTGAGACAACACCAAATTCATAAAATCGAACAAAAAA
This sequence comes from Ilex paraguariensis, assembly GCA_963454935.2. Taxonomy (NCBI): domain Eukaryota; kingdom Viridiplantae; phylum Streptophyta; class Magnoliopsida; order Aquifoliales; family Aquifoliaceae; genus Ilex; species Ilex paraguariensis. Next base: position 703,118 of record CAUOFW020005280.1, read on the forward strand.
TAAACAAAATCCAAAGCATGTAAACCCAAAACAATATTCCCCTGCACCCAAAACAAAAATAAATTGATTCATCTTTAATCCGCAATCTTGTACAGGATGTCGCATGGATTTTTCAAGTAAATCTTTTCATTAACAACTAATCAAGGAAAACCTCCACAGTTTTAGATAGAGTAAGTGCAAACAGCCCAAAAAAGTCTGAAATTACGATCAAAGGGTCCTCCAAAAAATTATAAGAGGGTGTGTTTGAACAAAAAATAATATTCAAAAATAATTTTTAGAAAGTGTGTTCGAACAAAAAATAATAAAGTCTGTTTGAACAAATATTCACAAAGTAATGAAAATATGGTAGAGGTATAAAATGCATTCCACACCAAAGATCACCAACAATACCACTTCCTTTACCAAAGATCATCAACATGCAGATCTTTGAAAACAGAGGACGAAATTTGAAATGCAGAGGACAAAGCTTGACGCTAGATTCAAAGAGGACGAAGCTTGGGTGAAAATAATTTAGCCGAATAAGAAAAAAATCAAATCGCAATCCGAATAAGAAACTTAGCCGTGGTTTGCCCAAACCGAACACAATGGAGTATCCCATTCGATATACCACAAACCCACCCAAGTCGTAGTTTGCCCAAACCGAAAAAAAAAAACAAATCAAATCAAATGCATAAAGTTTGCCCAAACCAAACACAATGGAGTATCCCATTCGATATACCACAAACCCAAATCATTGGTGAAAGTGTGTGATTGACAATCGGTGAAACCGAACACAATGGAGTATCCCATTCGATATACCACAAACCCACCCACGCCGTAGTTTACCCAAACCGAAAAAGCAAATCAAATCAAATGCATAAAGTTTGCCCAAACCGAACGCAATGCAGTGTGTGATGGACAATTGGTGAAAGGGGAAGAGGGAGGTACCTGGGCTGAGGTGTTTTCTGCCATGTGTATGCGAGCAGACAAAGCGAGTGAAAGGGGAAGAGAAAGGGCAAATCGGTGGTCGTTGTGAAGGGGTTTAAGGGGNTTGCCCAAACCGAACGCAATGCAGTGTGTGATGGACAATCGGTGAAAGGGGAAGAGGGAGGTACCTGGGCTGAGGTGTTTTCTGCCATGTGTATGCGAGCAGGCAAAGTGAGTGAAAGGGGAAGAGAAAGGGCAAATCGGTGGTCGTTGTGAAGGGGTTTAAGGGGTCTGGGAAGCCAATGTGTTGAGCCATGAGCCATGGCAGAGAAGTGAGAGGTGACTGGTGAGCACAGAGTAGCCGCGTAAGGGGTTTGGGTAGAGTGCAGGGGTGCGTAGCGTGTAGGAGTTGGGTCTCGTTTGGGCGGGATTTTTTTTTTTATCTGCGATGAAATGTGGGTCATTAGATACAATTGGAAGAATTAGATAAAATCTAGACCGTTGAGTTAAATTTAGAATAAATCTGAGTTGTTTTTGTGCTTTCTCAAATAAAATTAAAATAAATTAAATTTTTAAGTTAAAAAAAATTCAAATTGAGTTCTATTTTATTATTATAGACGACAGACTAAGCTCAGATGGCAAAGTTTGAAAATTGAAATAGTGTACAGTTTTAAGGTTTATCATGAACAGAGCTTACGCCAGTCATCATTATCGACTGGCAGTTAAAAAGCTAGCACACTTTGAAGAAAGCCACAAGGCCTTGGGAAGCCCTGGGGCTTTCACTANTTAGCGTGTAGGAGTTGGGTCTCGTTTGGGCGGGATTTTTTTTTTTATCTGCGATGAAATGTGGGTCAATAGATACAATTGGAAGAATTAGATAAAATCTAGACCGTTGAGTTAAATTTAGAATAAATCTGAGCTGTTTTTGTGCTTTCTCAAATAAAATTAAAATAAATTAAATTTTTAAGTTAAAAAAAATTCAAATTGAGTTCTATTTTATTATTATAGACGACAGACTAAGCTCAGATGGCAAAGTTTGAAAATTGAAATAGTGTACAGTTTCAAGGTTTATCATGAACAGAGCTTACGCCAGTCATTATCGACTGGCAGTTAAAAAGCTAGCACACTTTGAAGAAAGCCACAAGGCCTTGGGAAGCCCTGGGGCTTTCACTATTCACACTGATGATTAAACGGAGAGGTTTATGACAGACATATATACTAACTTTAACAAAAACAGTAACATCAACTAAGGTGCAAAGGACACCCCTTTCTACATAAACACACCATCAAAGCTTAAGCAACCACTTGGTTAAGACTTCTTTTAATTCTTTGACAAAAAACTTGAGTCTTTCATTTCTGAAAGCGCCTTTTCGAGCTGACTCCATTTTTGCTCCAGGGTGCCACTATAGCCAATGGACATCCTCACCAATCCAGGTGAAATGCCCGCCAACGCTTTCTCTTTCGTGTTCAATTCGATGCTTGTGCTACTACCAGAGCAAGACATGAGGGTCTCATAGTACCCCGAACTAACAGCCATGAACCCGAACTGGGTGCGGTTTTGCAAGAGGTCCATGAGTCGGTTAGCCCTTTCCTCAGTTTCCATGTCCACACATAAAATTCCGCCATAACCATAGTCTTGATTCGCCATTGATTTCAAAAGATCATGATCAGGGTGATCTTGAAGGCCCGGGTAGATGACTTTGAGGCCCAGTTTCTTCATCCTTGTGGCATAAACCAAAGCCCGGTTGCAATGTTCCTTCATTCTCAAGCTCAAGTGAGGAATTCTTTCTGATAGTTCAAAGGCCACCTTGGCATTCATAGTTGGGCCTAGTAGCACAAGAGCCCCTTGATGAAGGTCCACCATAGAGTTCACTAGGCTCTTTGGTCCACAAACCGCACCTGTACATTATCAAATCAGTTCTCGCGTCAAAATCACTAGTTTGGTTATTACAGCTCTGGGAATGGGGAAAAGGTGTGGTTGAAAAAACTTTATTGAAACTGAAGTGCAAAGAAAACCACAGATGAACGAAGGAGAGAGGTAGTTTGACCATGGTGTTTGATTGATCAAATATATATTGTATGCTCTACATTTTGCACAATTAGAGATATTTCGGTCCCGTGATTGTTCAGTTCAATAAGTTTATATTTTGAAACTAATTATATAACAGAGACCCAAATTTAAGGTTGTCTACAAAATCACTCCTATAAACCACAAGTCTAACTCATGATTAATTAGACACGGGGTGANTTATATTTTGAAACTAATTATATAACAGAGACCCAAATTTAAGGCCGAGACAAAATCACTCCTATAAACCACAAGTCTAACTCATGATTAATTAGACACGGGGTGATTAGTCAACGTCCCGGAAATCAATGGCTTACACATTTTTATGTTTCTTTTGTTGTTGGGTAGNGATTAGTCAACGTCCCGGAAATCAATGGCTTACACATTTTTATGTTTCTTTTGTTGTTGGGTAGTATATATCATTATCATTACTGTTCATCAAATCTCCTCCTCCTATTCGAAAGAATTTTCAAAAGTTATCTGAATTTAATGCCGAAGCACGTGTACGATGGCTAAATAACGTACCTGCACTAATGTCGGCCCCACCGCTAATATACTTGGAGATACTATGAACGACCACGTCGGCTCCGAGACGTGCCGGAGACAGAACCATCGGAGAGAAGGTGTTATCGACCACCACCATCACCCCCTTTTCGTGCGCTATCCTACACAACTCCGGAACGTTAGCCACCATCAGCGTAGGGTTTGAGACTGCCTCAAAATACAACACCTTCGTTCTTCCTTCGGCAATCCCTTCCTTCACCATGTCGTGATCTCTTATATCCACGAACGTCGTCGTAATGTTACACGCCCTCGGCAAGAAATGCGTGAGCAGCGCGTGTGACCCACCGTACACCGCCCGCGAAGCCACCATGTGTCCGCCGGGGCTGCAGAGCTGCAACAGCACCGACGATATGGCTGACATGCCGGAGGCCGTACAGTATGCGGCCTCTGTTCCTTCAAGAGCCGCCAGTCTGCGGCTGAGATTGCGCACCNGATATGGCTGACATGCCGGAGGCCGTACAGTATGCGGCCTCTGTTCCTTCAAGAGCCGCCAGTCTGCGGCTGAGATTGCGCACCGTTGGGTTGGAGTGACGGCTATGGATAAAATAGTCGCCGTCTGGACCCAATTCGCCGGTGAACATGCGGCTCATGTTCTCAGACTTCATGAACCTGAACGCGGTTGAGGCCTCGATGGACATGTTGACACCGCCGTATTCGCCAAACACGTGGGGGGCTTTGGCCAACGCCTCCGCGGGGTCCTCCCATTTGGCAAGGTTATGAATACCGGTTTCCCCCATTTGTTGCAAAGAAAGAGAATCTTTAGGGTTTATTAGAGAAACAAAGATAGAGTTGTAGAGCGATTAGGGATGGAAAGAAGAGGGTGGAGGGTGAGGAGGGTTATAGGAGTTAGCCACCCTTATATAGAGGCAAAGGGGGCCAATATGGTGAACCCGTACCCCACTACCATCTTCACCGACCCTCCACAGTTGTCGCCACCACCCCCAATTATATCTAGCGGTGTAATTTGAGTTAGGCAACTCGATTTCAACCTGTGCACAACCTAANCAGTTGTCGCCACCACCCCCAATTATATCTAGCGGTGTAATTTGAGTTAGGCAACCCGATTTCAACCTGAGCACAACCCAAAAAAATTAAAATCTGGACAAAAATTTTTAATACTTAAGTTGGACTTGAGTCAAAAAATTTTAACTCAAATTTAATTTGGGTTGGACTTGGGTTCAACCCAACAAATTAAAAAAAAATTATATATATAAAATACTAGAACTGATTTTTCATTTTTCTNCAAAAAATTTTAACTCAAATTTAATTTGGGTTGGACTTGGGTTCAACCCAACAAATTAAAAAAAAATTATATATATAAAATACTAGAACTGATTTTTCATTTTTCTTTTATCGTTCTCTGTCTCTCTCGTTCATTTTTATTTTTGTTCTAGCATTAGCACTGTTAAAAACTTGGTTGAAGTTATTGGTTGTTAGTTTAGGTGAATATTATGTAATGTATGTATTAGGTTTAGAATAACAAGCCTATTTTGGGCTCTATCCGAATTAAACCCATAAAATAACTCGAAATCAGTCCGAAATCATTAACCCGAATTCAACTCGGGTAGTGCTCGGATTGAGTTTCTCAACCCGAGGTAGGGTTAGGGTTAGAATTAGTGTTGAATATTATATACTTAGAGTTGGGTTAGTGTTAATTGTCCAGTCCGCCTGAATTGCACCCTTACTTATATCATAATCGTTGTCCTCCCCACCAAAACCATCTCCCACCATTCCTTCACTACCCCCCTCCTCACCATCATCACCGCAACCACCAGGATGGTTGTTAGGGGGTAATAATTGTGAGATTGATGGTGATGGTGTTAATGATAGAGTGTGAGATTGATGGTGATGGTATTTAGTGGTAATTAGAGTAAAGTGAAGATAACGCTGAACAAATGCTAATGAGAAAAGTAATGGCCATGGCGATTGGTTGATTGTAGTGAGACAACAGTGACAATAATGGTGGTGCTTATGAGGTGATAATTTGGTATAGTTAATCTGGTCAAGTTATATTAGCGAATATTCAACCTTAAAACATGGTGGTTTAAGTTGGTATTGTAACACCCCAAAATCCAACCTAAAAGGCATAACTATTTACAAACTATTCAACCATGAGAGAAACTAAAAATAACTATTAAGTAACAAATCATTCACCCATTTGACAAGAAATAAATACTAAAACAATGAAACTTCTCCAACTTACAATTCAAAACTAAGAATATCTAGTAACGGAATAATAAAAATTAGTCAAAACATTCTTTCATAAAAATTTCTCAAACTCTAAACCAAAAGTAGATCAACTCTATTCCTCTAAAGTATGATCCACATCTTTAACCTCCAACGACTCGTAATCAATCTGCTCAACCACATTGACATCATCTTCTATGCTAAAATCTGTAAGTGTGTTGTAGGGGGTGAGCAAAAGCCCGTATAAAATTCCCCTCAAATTCCAACAAAATTTAAAATAATAAAAGATAGTAAGTTTTTTTTGTAAAATAGCATATAAAGATTTTTGAGAATAAAACCATGGTAGTTGTAATGATATTAAGTGTACGGAATACAGTAAATCAATGACAGGAATAAACTTGCAAGAAATTAAAGCAATCAATAAGTAACTCAGTAACATCATTCAATATTGTTATGTATGTTAATTCATCCCCATTGTCATGTATATTGGTTGCTTCTTAAGATCTACACAATGATTCTACCTCGTTCACCCATTACAACCACACGACCTCACTCATTCCCCGCAGGTCCAAATCACAAGCCACTTTAGGAAGGGCGTATACCGTCTGTCACGGTATTGACGAATCCTTCCAAGGAAAGATATACTATCCTTCGGTTTCGAACTTACGTGAACAATAGTGGTTGCTCTCACAAACAGCAATCCACTACAAGTGTTAGGCAACCATTTCACCCCCACTGGGATAGACTAATTTCTAACATTCTACAACAGCTCTTGAAGGCAATTCAAGTCTATCACACTCAAACCATGCAAGAGATGAAATCAAAACTTTCTCAACAATCACAATCTTAACCAATCACAATTTCCATTAATAATTTAAGTATCATAAGTGCACAATTCTCAATATACTACATTACTAAAGAAATTAAAATATGCAAGAGATCATCTCAAGAAAACATTCACAATTTTGATATCAAAATTCTAGGGTTTAGCCAAAAATTATAATTTCTTGGAACAAGAACAAATATTAGATGAAAACATGATTTAGTCAAGAATAGGAATTTAGAAATCAAGAATCCATATTAATTTCACAATAGTACATGTATTTTGGAAAAAAAACTAGGGTTTTAAAAATTCAAGAACAAGTGTTCCTTGAACCCAAGCATGTTTTTTGTTTAAGACCATGTTCCAATGATAAAGAAACCAAGAATTCATAGATATTTATCACATAATTATCAAGAGGATTGAAAACATACATATATAATACCCTAAATACCTTTCCCAAACTTAAACGCCTTCAAAATTTTAAACTTCACAATCAATTTGTGTCCCAAGTATTTATTCCTATCATTACAATCTATATGGTTCATTCTTACATCATTACATACTAGGGTAACCCGTGCCTGAAGACACGATACAATTAAAAAAAAATCGAGCACTAAACTCAGACGCATACTAAGCTGAAAGCCTAAACTGCTCTTATAACTCATGCCTGAAGATATTGTGCAATTCAAAAAATAATTAAATAAATAGCATGTTCTTGAACACGGAACAATCAAACAATGAACATATACATGCATTAAGCTCAAAGTCTAAACTATATGTTTAGATTATAAACCCACATGACATTCCTTAAGTTTAATTGGATCTATCAAATCAATTTGAGCCTGTACAAAAGACCAAATAAAATGGATGAGGTTGAAAAATAGTCATGCTCTTTTTATGCATCTAAAGCAACTTAAAACTATTCTTTCACACATGAATAACTAACCATAAAAAATGCACCATATGAATCTATATTCATACTACTAATAAAAGTACCTTAACATAAAAAATTTTTGATTCTTTATTTTACCCTTATAAAGAATTGCAAAAACCACTTTATCATTTTAAAATTAAATATATAAATTATTATCATATTGTTATGTATTTATTATCTCTTTTAATTATCTATTCTCTATGTATAAATATCAGTTTCTATGAAATTTTTTGATTAACTATATTACTCTTAAAAATATATGCATTATTATACTTTATAATAACGTTCAAAAAAATTTCAAAAACTCTATCAATCTAACGCTTTTATTTCTAAGTTAAAAAAATAATTTCAAAAATTCCATCAAAAAAATTGAAAAGTTTAACCCTTTTATTTCTAAGTTAAAAAAATAATCGTAGATATAGTTTTTTTTATCTTTCTTTTGTTATAGTTAGAAAGACGAATTTTGTACATTCCCAAAATTTTCATAATCCTATAACAAAATATAAGCAACGAAAAATTAAGTTTAGTAACNGATAAAACAATTCCAAAAAAAAAAAAGAAACAACAATTCAATGGATTGAGAATGATTAATATCATTAGCAGTAATTCATTCATAAATGTTGTGTGTAAATGAAGATTCTAACCAAATTTAAAAATAAATTTACCAATTTTAATGGTAGGTGCCACTTGATAGTAAGCAAAACATAGCACCACCCAAGAAAACAAAGAAGGGTCACTGTGTGCTTGGTCTCCAATCAATGGAGCAATTAAGTTTGTCAGATCCTATGCAAATGAGCATGGAATAAAAATATCAGCCATTGAAAGATTGATTACTGAAAAATGTATTGTAAAATGGAGAAACAAATGAGAGAAAAAGAAAAAAAATGAAGGTATATCTGTTCCAAAACCCAATCCTCAGTGAAAGCAATTTTTGTAGGTTGTCTCGGATTCACACAGTCATGTCATTTTTAATGTCACACCACTGTCAAATTCATCAGTAAGATTTTGTTTTAGTCTTTTGTAGGTTGTCTCATGTAGCTTTTTCTAAACCTTAAAATGTTGCTTTCACTGAGGATTGGGTTTCGGAACAGATATACCTTTATTTTTTTTTCTTTTTCTACCTTCATTTTTTTTTCTTTTTCTCTCATTTGTTTCTCCACTTTACAATACATTTTCCAGTAATCAATCTTTCAATGGCTAATATTTTTATTCCATGCTCATATGCAGAGGATCTAACAAACTTAATTGCTCCATTGATTAGAGGCCAAGCACACAGTGGTCATTCTTTGTTTTCTTGGGTGGTGCTATGTTTTGCTTACTATCAAGTGGCACCTACCATTAAAATTGGTAAATTTATATTTAAATTTGGTTAGATTCTTCATTTACAACACAACATTTATGAATCAATTATGGCTAATGGTATTAATCATTCTCAATCCATTGAATTGTTGCTTCTTTTTTTTTTTGGAATTGTTTGATCCATTTAGGTGTTTGAGGAATTGCGTGATGCAAGGTTTTGGGGATTTGGGTCTTTGTCCGACGACTTGCTTTGGAACATATTCTTAGAACATGGCTTTGGAACATATTTTTTAGAACATTGCTTGGGAACATATTCTTTTCTCTTACTACGTTTCTTTAGAAAACAACGTGCTAGAGACAAATCTTGAAGTAATTGTGCATAATTTTGATACTTCATTTGGTTAATATTTGAAGTAATTGGGTTTGGTAATTGCACCTAAATAATAACCCTCATTCATTCCCCCAAATTAATGTGCATGAAAATTTCAAGAATTTCATCTCCTTCATGCATTTTGAGATTTGGGATTGACATTTTTTTTTTGGAACAATTAACATTGAGTGAATTACTAATTCGATTAATGTTGCGTAGATTTAGGTCTGTTAGAGATTATTATAGAGGTTGTGGAGGGTAAAAACCATCTTATTGGTAGTAATTTCTACGTAATTGTAATGTGGGTTTTGTTGATTTATTGGAGTAGACATTGATTTAAAAATGGTATGTCATTTTGTTGTGTGATGGAAATTGCTTGGGATTGAAAAAATTTATGGATTGTTTCTAAATTTTTGAGAAAATGGTTGTGCCACACAATTTTATGTTTGACTTATCACTTTTTTAACTATTAGCAGTGCACCACGTGCGTTGCACATAAATAATTTTCATACACAAAACTTAATAACGTATATTAGATATGTGTATTTAAATTAAATATCATCTCAAAGTTATTAAACTTAATTTTTCATTGCTTATATTTTGTTATAGGATTATAAAAATTTTGGGAATGTACAAAATTCGTCTTTCTAACTATACCAAGAAAGATAAAAAAAACTATATCTACGATTATTTTTTTAACTTAGAAATAAAAGGGTTAAACTTTTAAATTTTTTTGATGGAGTGTTTGAAATTTTTAACTTAGAAATAAAAGGGTTAGATTGATGGAGTTTTTGAATTTTTTTGAACTTTATTAAAAGTATAATAATGCATATATTTTTAAGAGTAATATAGTCAATCAAAAAATTTCATAGAAATTGATATTTATACATAGAGAATAGATAATTAAAAGAGATAATAAATACATAACAATATGATAATAATTTATATATTTAATTTTAAAATGATAAAGTGGTTTTTGCAATTCTTTATAAGGGTAAAATAAAGAATCAAAAATTTTTTATGTTAAGATACTTTTATTAGTAGTATGAATATAGATTCATATGGTGCATTTTTTATGGTTAGTTATTCATGTGTGAAAGAATAGTTTTAAGTTGCTTTAGATGCATAAAAAGAGCATGTTTATTTGTCAACCTCATCCATTTTATTTGGTCTTTTGTACAGGCTCAAATTGATTTGATAGATCCAATTAAACTTAAGGAATGTCATGAGGGGTTTATAATCTAAAAATATAGTTTAGACTTTGAGCTTAATGCATGTATATGTTCAGTGTTTGATTGTTTCGTGTTCAAGAACATGTTATTTATTTAATTATGTTTTGAATTGTACAATGTCTTTAGACATGGGTTATAAGGGTAGTTTAGGCTTTCAGCTTAGTACGATCCAAGTTTAGTGCTCGATTTGTTTTTTAATTGTAAGGCACGAGTAACCCTAGTTAAAAATATTGGCTTTGTGGTGATAGTGAACGAAATTATTAGATGGGATTAGATTGCTTTGTCTTTTGCTCAATATGAGCTTGCCTAAATTAAGTTCAGAGTTTAAGATAGAAATGAATATGCCTTTAACTACTGGCTTAGCATTTGTGGGTGCTACGATTTTTTCGTTTGTAAAGTTTTTCCAGTTTGCTAATTTTTGTGCATTTGGTTTGTTTATTTCAGCAATTTTTTTTATGAACATTGAAAGAGAAATAGTTGATGTAACTGTTGGTATATATGTTTGTACCTTTCAGCAAAAATCTATAAGAACAATTTGGGCTTTTGGGTGTTGTTTGTTTGGTCTTTAATTTGCACACAAGTCATACAAGTCATTTTAGGTAACTTTTTTAATATTTATTTGGCCTTGCTTGAGCAAAATAACTGTGTTTTGTTGCTTCACCTTTTGGATGCATATTTAATTTGGTCATCTTCACCTCTTAGGAGTGGAACTTTTTTTTTTAAATCTTTTCAGCATTTATTTTGAGCTCATTGACATGAGCATTTGATATTTCAATTTTGTACACTTGTGGATATTTTTATGAGGTCCTATATTTAGAGAAAACTCTATTTTTTCTAAATAGTGGATCCAGTTTACGAATGGAGAATCGCCCCTCCTCTGCTTTATATCTCTCTTTCTCTCACAGTAGCATCATGATAGATATTCATAGCAGCACCATGATAGATATTCAAGTACGGGTTAGGATTGTAAGCAAGTAATTTCAATGTTAGGGTTTTGTTCTTACTTTTTAATGAATAATAGAAATGTTACTTATTGGTAATTAAGAAAATTCTATATAATTATGAATTCATCACGTCGCTAGAGACTAGAGTTGGATTTGTTTTAAATGATTTTTCGGTGGTGGGTATGGTTGTGTAGGACACTTAAATTTTAGTGTTGGACATGATGTTGGGGCTATCAACATTCCTTACATGTTCTGGACCACATAAATTCCTTACATGTTTTAGAACATATAAATTTAGTTGGGTATTCTAAAGTCAAAAGAATTTGGTTTGGTATTCTATGCATGAGATTTTTGTAGTGAAGTTGGGTGATTAATTCACATGTAATATATGGGTGATTAATTCAATATCCAATTTTTTGCTTCTTAATCCGGGTTATTGATTTTGTTGTGAATAGAAGGAGTTTTTTGAATGGTAAGCTAAATTTTGTTTGAGTTGGTGCATTTGATTTTCAGTTGAATTTTTGTTGTGGTTAGCTGCAATTCGATCCGACGAATTGGCTTGAAAATGATGTGATTGGCTTATGTATATGAATGGGGCTGGAACTAGAATAGTTATGGTTTATCCCTAGAGCCAACTACCTTTCTCCAGCCTCTTAAAATTCGGAAGCTTCAAGTTTTCTTTGACTTAAGCATGCCATTAATTTCATTGGAAGTAGCAATAGTCTTTTGCCCTTATTGTCTTACTGCATCACTTGTTCTCTAGAGCTTTTTTTTTTTTGTTTTCTTATTGGTGAATTAGCATCACGTGTTAATTGGATTGATGGTTAATTGAGGTTGGATTAGACCAATACTTCTACAATTTGAGAAAGAGTTGAGTTTAGTTTGGAAAAAACTTTTAGTTAGTTTGGGAAAAAGAAAGTGACAAAATGAGTTTGCAAAGTCTAATTCGAGGGGTTTTATTTTAATGCACACTACATGACTGAGAAAATGTCAGAGAAAAGAAAAAGAAATCTGACCCAACCCTTGGCCGATCGTGGTGTTGTTTCATTTACTTTAGAAGAAGCTCAAGTTATTACGAACATGAAAGACAATAAGAAAAAGAAGAAGAATAAGAAGAAATAATGACAACGGAAAAACAGAATCACAAAATGATATTGTAAATCTTTGAATTGAATGTCGAAATAAATTTTTCTTTACTTTGTTAATTTTTTGATTTCATAGCTTGAGTTTTTGTTATGTTTTTTGATGTTATTTGATTCAGTCAATACTTCTTCTACCCATTGCATTACGTGTTCTACATTAATTAAAATATCTCTTTGGTTCGAATAAGTTAATCTGCTTAAGTTTATATATTATAGATTTTTTGCCTTACATTTGGTCCAATGCAAATAAGTGGAAAGTTTGTTAAATTTGAACGAAAAATATAAATTGAAGTTTTGAAGGTACTATGATCTTATTGTTGGCTCATTACCGTTACTTGCATCGAATAGATTTTTGAATTTGGGAGGCGCATGTAGCATATTTGTTGACTTTCATTCACACTTTCTTTATCTTTTGACCTTCACAATTTTTTGGGGAAACACATATATAACATATTTTTTCTAGCTCTTCCAAGTTGACTATCTCGAATTTCTATAGCTTTTCTTTAGCTCTTTATTTGCAAACATTTGGAGACGTATGAAAGATTCATTGTTATTTTTTTTCATCATTTGTGTTCTTGAAGTAGTTGAATTCGTGAATACAATTGAGGTAGGGTTGTTTGATTATTGAATTTGGTTAATTATTTGATATAGTTTTGTTGAAATTGTTGTTGAAAAATAATTGTTAAAATTATTTGCTGATTATTTGATGTAATTTGGTGGACTATTTGTTGAACTACATTTTTTATAGAGTTGTGATTAATCTAAATAGATTCGATGGTAAAAGATTATCCGCCAAATTTTCTAATACCACCCATTTATGCCATATCGCACCTGTGCTATCACCCTCTCTCATTTTTCTCCTTCATCTTTTCTCCGGATGATGACTTTAACTCTGGTGTCTTTCGCCGACTCCAATATGATGAGTCAGGTTGATCTCCCTTTCTCTCTCCCCTTCTTTTTCTTCTCTGACCCCTCTCCCACTCAAAATCTCTCAGAGCACACACACCATCATAGCCAAAGTCTCTCATTTCTCTCATTTTCTTTTATTTCCTCTGCAACTCTAGTAACTAACACACTTGCGAACACACACACACACACACACCTACACCAGCAACTCACACACGCTAACACACATGCAAAAACTCACACNTATTTCCTCTGCAACTCTAGTAACTAACACACTTGCGAACACACACACACACACACCTACACCAGCAACTCACACACGCTAACACACATGCAAAAACTCACACACACACACACACATATGCATCACACACAATTGGATATTGAGGCAACACACTCACTTCATAGATTCACAATCACAATTTTTTGAATGTTTCATTATTTATTGTTTCTTTCGTACTCTCATTTGAGTTTCATATCAAAAGGAGGGTTAGATGATGTGTAAAAAAAATTCATCGCATTTTCCATAATTTGATTTTAATGAACTTTGTTTTTGGTGTTTAAATACGAATTTTTTTCCATAATTTGATTTTAATGAACTTTGTTTTTGGTGTTTAAATACGAATTTTAGTTTAATGTGAGTTGGGATTATAGAACCGATGATATTTAATACTGTTTTATAGTATTTAGTTTAATTGGTTATGATTATGATTTTCGGTAACTAATTGATTTTTCTTTTTCTTAATCATGAGCATATGAATTTAATGGCATCAAGCGATCATCTTTTTAACCATCAGTCTTTGACATTTATGTTGTGTAATTTCTCTTTTAAACAATTTCATAGACCTGAACTGGTTTACTACGTTTTGTTATTTTACTATTTGGTTATTTAAACAATTTCAGGAGGAAAGGACCCAAGATCGCTCTAAAATCGTTTAGGAGGATGGGGAAGAGGAAAATTGCAATAAAGCATGTGTGAAGATTGCTCTAAAATCACTCGAGCAGGTTTCTTGGTGCTTGGTCATAACTATGGAGTTGGGAAAAATTTAAATTCGAGATGCCACCGCAACTTCGCAGCTAGGTTTAACTTTGAAATATAACTTTGTTTCCCTTTGTTTTTTTTCTAACTTTAGGTTGTGTTATCTTTTCTTGAAGTAAAAATGGTTGTGGGGAAAATTTTTTTGGATAAAATATTTGCCTATAGACTTGGGTGCATTTTCTATTGAAGAGTTGTATTGTTTACAATGTTTTGTTTGGGTTTTCTTTTGTATGGTTTGTGATGAATTTTTGGTAGACTTTTATTTGTTGTTGTTTAGGTACTGTGTGCTCTTGAAAGTTGTGGATTGTTTGGTTTGGTTTGATTTAGTCCTTGCTTGGAGGATTTACTAAGAGTAATTTTTAATTGAGGATTATTTTAGTTAATTCATAGTTATTTTTGTTGCTTTGTGTGTTTTTTTTTTGGTTGATATATATCGTTTTGTTGTATGATTGAAGTTGTTTGAGACTATAAATTTTTATGAATTATTTTTAAATTTTTTGAAAAAATGGTTGTACTGTACAATTTTTTGTTTGAACTGTCACTTTTTCAATTATTCATTTGGTACACTTGTTGTGGTTAGTTCATATAGGAGCAATAGTTTTCAGTTGCTTTAGATTCGTAAAATGATCATATTGTTCACATTTTAATCACATCCATTTCATTTGGTCCTTTATATAGGTAACACAAATTTGATTTGTAGGCCTTAATTTAAAACATACAAGAAAAATTAATTTGATTGACTTAATTAACCTTCATCAGGAATGTTATACAGGATTCATAGTTTATTTGTTTAATTAGCATTTTATAGAGGGTGGACTATGTATTTAGCATTTTATAGATTGTATATTTTAGTGGGGTCATGTTTTTAGGAAAAATTATGTCCAAATATTTTAAAAGAATAAAGAAAAATTGATGATTTTTGGTGTAGCATAACATAATGCCTACATTTTTTCTAATGACAGGTTTAACAATTCTTGTAAGTTAACTTTTGATTAAATTAAATATATATGGACACTATTGTTAGTTCTAATTAGGCACGTAGTTTCAAGCATGTGAATTTTATTTGTTTTCAATTTAAAATTATGAGATCTTGATTATTAAAGCTGACTTTTATTCATCTCTTCATTGATCACCCGAATCTCCGTATAGGTAAATATTTTATTGAACATGCATGCGAAGTGGTATACTAAGAATTTAGTTTAGATTGTTAGTAAGGGTGTCAGACGTGTCGGATTAAACGGTAACGTGTCGAATTAAACGAGTGACGGGTGAAAAATATATAAACTCATACACGACACGTTTAATAAACAGGTAAAAAATCTCAACACAAACACAACCCGTTTAATAAACGAGTAACACGACACGACCGGTTTACTAAACGAGTAACACGACACGACTCGTTTAACCCATTTAATTTTAAAAAAATTATATTAACAAATTTTAATATTCCATTTTTTTTATTGCCAATTGCACTTACCTCAAAAAAAAAAATTTTAGTCAAATCTCATAAAAATAAGACTTGAATGCCTAAAAAAAAAAAAGTATGAAGTCATTACTTTTTATAGACAACTCAACCCTCTCTATCTCCCCTCATTTTTCAATGTGGGACAAATATGACTTGAAGACTCAAAAAAAAAAGTAAGAAAACATTGCTTTTTATAGGCAACTCAACCTTCTCCATCTCCTCTCATTTTCCAATGTGGGACAAATAAGACTTGAAGGCTTAAAAAAAAAAAAGTAAGAGGCCATTGTTTTTTATAGGCAACTCAACCCTCTCCATCTCTCCTCATTTTTCAATGNAAAGTAAGAAAACATTGCTTTTTATAGGCAACTCAACCTTCTCCATCTCCTCTCATTTTCCAATGTGGGACAAATAAGACTTGAAGGCTTAAAAAAAAAAAGTAAGAGGCCATTGTTTTTTATAGGCAACTCAACCCTCTTCATCTCTCCTCATTTTTCAATGTGGGACAAATAAGACTTGTCTTTGTCTTTGAAGTGTTCCTCATCTCCTTTCTTTTGTCTTTGAACTACTACTTTAGTTCTNTGTGGGACAAATAAGACTTGTCTTTGTCTTTGAAGTGTTCCTCATCTCCTTTCTTTGTCTTTGAACTACTACTTTACTTCTTTTTTTATTAATTTTTTTACTTCTTTTTTTCTTGCTAATTTTTTTAAATAATTATTAATTTATTATTATATTAATTTTATTTAAACGGGTAAACGTGTAATAAACGGTTTAACAAATCTCACACGAACACGACCTGTTTATTAAACGTGTTTGGCATGTCAACCCGTTAAGATCTCATCCAAACCCGCTTAATTCGTGTCGATTTGTGTCGGTTAATCGTGTCGTGTCAAATTTTAACAACCCTAGTTGTGAGCTTAATGTGTGTCCATGTTCGGTGCCTAGTTTTTTGTATGCATGATTAATTTTTTATTTCTTTAAATGGCACAATGCCTTCAGACACTAGTTATTGTTTTTCAGTTATGTATACAGGTTGATATTTTCATTGTCTCCGATTTTGAAAGGAAACTCTAGCAAAATTTTATAAAAATAGCAAGTTATTATTAGATTGATTTAACTTTCTTTAATTAAATGATATAAATGATAACTTATATCAACTTAACCGGATTTGCGTGAATTTTTATTTATTCTGTGTTTAGTATGGTGAACTAATTTCACGTTTATGGGGATATCTTTGGTTTGATGTGAAATTGCTAGTTTTTTTGGTTGTGGAAATGGATCGCTGATTTTAGATGATTGTTTCGTTTGTTTCTCGATTTTATATACATGTTGATATTTGCATGGTCTCCAATTTTCAAAGGAAATCATGTCGAAATTTTTAAAAAATATCGAGTTATTATTAGATTGATTGATTTATGTGACCAAAAAATTTTTTTACTAGATTGATTTAACTTTGTTTAATTAAATGAAATGAAGAATAACCTATATCAAATTAACCAGACTTGTGTGAGTTACAAAATGCCTACAGGCACTGGTTGTCTGTTTTAATTTTCTCTTTGTGTGTCTTGATGATAGTTTTTTCTTTGCGTGTCTGTTGTATTTGTCTCGAGTTTAATAAAGTGAACCAATCACACGTGGTGATTAGTTTATTTTGATTATAATTGATGGTTGTTTAGTTATTAGGTTCGAAATGATAATTTTTGGGAGAATTTTGATTGTGAATTTTAAATTTGATTATATTGTGCATTCAAAAGACTCTGAATTTTGTAGACAAGTTGTGATTTTCATAAGCTCTTNGAACCAATCACACGTGGTGATTAGTTTATTTTGATTATAATTGATGGTTGTTTAGTAATTAGGTTCGAAATGATGATTTTTGAGAGAATTTTGATTGTGATTTATGATTATTGCTATGTAGATTGTGAATTGTGAATTTTAAATTTGATTATATTGTGCATTCAAAAGACTCTGAATTTTGTAGACAAGTTGTGATTTTCATAAGCTCTTATTTTTAGGACAAGCTCTTCCGAAATAGTTTACAAAAAATATTTAGGGATTATATTGATTTCAAATTAAAACAAATTAAAATAATTTTCTTTTCAAATAAATGGATTGATTTACATTACTCGTCTCCCTACACTGTAGTATGGAGTCTGGACAAAATCCCCAAAGTCCAAAAAATGGTGAGTGTGAGAGTCTTCTCAGGCTCCGCCTCACCGCTCACTTCCTTCAACCACGTCCGACGTATCCCCTGTCCGCACACNCAAAAAATATTTAGGGATTATATTGATTTCAAATTAAAACAAATTAAAATAATTTTTTTTTCAAATAAATCGATTGATTTACATTACTCGTCTCCCTACACTGTAGTATGGAGTTTGGACAAAATCCCCAAAGTCCAAAAAAATGGTGAAGTGTGAGAGTCTTCTCAGGCTCCGCCTCACCGCTCACTTCCTTCAACCACGTCCGACGTATCCCCTGTCCGCACACTTCCCATCCGACAATATCACTCACTTCAACCAAGACCCTGCAGTCTGCCGTCCACGTCAGCACAGACATCGCCGACACAATGGTCAACCCCCACCCGTCGCTCGAAGTGATCGGAGGTGCCCTGGACTCTTTCCTCCCCGCATTCAAAAACTTTGGATCGTCTTTACAATACATATCCCATAATTGGATGGAATCGGCATGCCGAGACCATTCTCTTCCTGACGTTCGATTGGATGGAATCAGTAGACACACGCACGCATGCACAAATTCTGCGATTGGTTTTTTTAATCTGGCACTGTTGCTGGGGGTGAATTGCTAGTTATAACTACTGATACGTGTATATAATGGGTTATAATTGATTTTGCAGCCAGGTCTTACTGGGGGGAGTGGGGATACTTATGTGAGGCATATGCTTGTCAGACCTAGAAGTAAGAGGTGGCGGACTGTGGTGTTCAATAGCCGAGGCTGTGGAGATGGCCCGGTGATAACATCGCAGGAATTTTCGTGCTGCTACAATATTCTGGCTTGAATGGTCAAACTTTGCCACTGATGATTTGTGTTTCGAATTATAACTGGCTAATTTTTGCAGTTCTATTCAGCTTCATTTTTAGGAGATAAGGGTGAAGTTGTGGCACATGTGGGCAATCGTTACCCAAAAGCTAATTTATATGCTGTTGGCTGGTCTCTTGGAGCGAATATTCTCGTTCGCTATTTGGGAGAGGTAAAATAACTAATTCAATAGTTTCTTTTATTTGCTAAATTCAAGTTTTGCTATTCCCTCAAATCTATAGCTAGGAAGTGCGAACACTTCATTTTTGTCAGTGTTGGTATCGGACACTTCTGGGACACGGACACGCTAGGACATGTGTCAAAAATGTTAAAATGAGTGTTCAAACTTTTATTGTTAAATTTTTTTTAGAATGCATTTTGACCACGTTGGGGACACGCAACTGACACGCTAATTGGGACACGCTCAAAGACATGTTTTGAAATTTTCTTTTCAAATTTTTAAAAATTTGTCTAACAACTTTATAATTAATGAAGTTATTATTGTTTTTTAGAGAAATATGGGTTAAATGCGTAATGTAGAAAGAACTATAATCACTACATGAACATAGGACATGGATATAGCATAATTTTGGAAACAACTACAAAATTATATACAAATGGAATAAACTTTCTATATGAAAGCAATGTGATGAAAAATAAATTATAAAATTAGGGTTTTTTGAAATTGATGAAAATTAGAGTTACAATTTAGAATATTTTTGAACATAGAAATTGTAGTAATCATTGATTGTTAGGTCATGAATATTTATGATGAGTGCATATCAATATATGTGATATTGATTTTTTTATTTGGTGATATCATGATGCACAGTTGTTAGAATTAAAGAAATAATGAATTGAATGATTATTATCAAAATATATTTATTTTATCACACACACACACACATATAATATAACTAGATAAATACATAGTGTTTAACGTGTCACATAGTGTTCGTGTCCTAATTTTTTGAAAAATTGTGTCAGTGTGTCCGTGCTTCTTCGATCTGTAGTACTAAGACAAATCATGTAGTGTTGGTTACACTAAGTCCAATCAATTGTCTCCCATCCCCTCACAACATGCATTGAGTGCATGCTCTATTCTAGTATAATGGACCCACAAGTTAACATCTTATTGGGGGTATCTGAATTGTTACCTTGACCCAGCTATATATGGTATGGAGCCTCCTTACTTGGGAAGCATAGGTATTGAAATTTTATCGAATTATGTATTTGCTTTGCTTCAATACCATAATGCATTATGAGGCACCAGGTGTAGACGATGATGGAGAGAGTCTTGATGGTAGTGGCTTGGGGGGCAGTGACTGATCGTCAGGAATATGACGACTTTCGTCTTTTTGTCTACCTTGTTGTTAGGTCTTATTCTGACTTTTGTAAGCTATCTACAAACTTCATGAAATGAAAGTAAGATAGTTATGAGCATAATAATCCTCGCAGAATTTTTATTTCATAAAATAATAAATAACAAAATATATCAACTGAAACAATAAATGATAAATAAAATCTTCAGGTATTCGGTGTCCTATAAGTGGGCTAAGACTTTCCTGATAGAGTTGGAGTCGCCTCATCCTCTTAGCCCTCAGGAGATTGTTCAGATTTCTCCGAGGGGTTGTTGGCATTCTCTGTCGTCCTGGTCCTAGCCAGGTGGCGGGACTTGTCCTCTGCCAGCAACGTACTGCCTCAACTGGCCACGTTGTATGAACTTCTTGATCTGCCTTTTAAGATCAAAACCGTCGTCAGTATCATGGTCGTGGTCACGGTGGAAGCAACAGTACTTGTTCGAGCTCCTCTAGTTCGAGCCGGTCTTCATCTTCTCTGGCCAGCGTACTGTATGGTCATCGTGTATTTGGAACAGGATATACTCTACGAAAGCATTGAGCGACGTGAAGACTTGTCGCTCTCTCAGAGGCGGGGGACCAAGGTGGTCCGTGACAGAGATTTTCTCTCTCGTATTCCTTTTGTTCTCTACTTTCTGCTTGTCCTCTTCTCGTCCCTGTGGAAGGACCCACCTCGTCTAGCCTTGATGACCTCCTCGGCATTCATATACTTTTGTGCCCTTGACAGCAACTCGAGCATGCTGGAGGGCAGTTTCTTGAGGACGGAAAACATAAAGCTGGAGGAGTGCAGACCCGCAATAAAGGCGGTCAGGGCTACCTTATCGTCTGGCTCCTCGATCTGGAGAGTGTCCTCGTTGAAACGAGTGAGGTAGCTTTTGAGGCTTTCATCCCTATCTTGTTTGATGGTGAGCAAGTGGGTAACAAGCTTTTGATGTTGGCGTACCCCAATGAAGTGGGAGATGAAAATTTTGCTCAGCTCCACGAATGAGTGGATAGAAGAGTGTTTGATCTTTACAAACCATTGACGAGTCGACCCCTTCAAGGTGGTGGAAAAAGTTCTACACATGATTTTATCAGCCACATTGTGGAGTTGCATGAGAGACTTGTAGGTGTTCAGATGATCCAGGGTAGAAGTGGCAAATGGGTGGGTTGGGTTGGTTATGGGTTAGGTTATATTGGATTGTGTTAAAATAAATTCAATCTATTTTTCACTCATGTAGTAAATGGGTTATAACAAGTTGAGTTTATAACGGATTGAGTTAAACCGATTAACCCATAAAACAATTAAAATTCTTAATAGACACACTAGTACATCAAAACACACACACACACACACACATTAGTAGTATTCCAAAATACAAATACACACACACACACTCACACTCACACTCACACTAATACACCAAAACACACACAAATTAATACACTAAAAATATACACACTAATACACAAAAAATACACACACGTATACTAACACAAAAACTAAAATACACACTAATACACCAAAAATATACACATATTAACACAAAAACTAAAATATATTTAATAAAAAAAATACACAAATAATGGATCGGGGTGACCCATGGGATGTGGGTCAACCCATAGGGGTCGTGGGGGTCGACCCATGGGTTATGGGTCAACCCACGGGTCATGGGTCAATCCACGAACCATGGGCGCGATCGACATGTGGGTCATGGGTGGTATATTAGTGTGTGTTTTTGGTGTACTAGTGTGTGTATATTTTGGTGTATTAGTATATATATATATATATATATATATATATATATATATATATATGTGTGTGTGTGTGTATATTTTGGTGTAATAGTGTGTCTTTTTTGGAATATTAGTATATTTATTTAATTTTATTACGTGTGTTATTTAATAAAAAGATAAATACTCAACCTAATGGGTACCCATTTGTAATTCATATTAACCCACTTAATTAAAATGAATGATATTACCCAACCCATTAATTTATGAGCGAGTTGGACGGATTAATGGATAATGAGTTAAGATTGTCACCTCTAATCTAGGGGATCCTTGGTACCGTCCAAAATCTGGATGGCAAGCATCTTGAACTTCAAGGGTAAGGAGTAATTGACTATATCTGCAACGAACGAGGTATTAGTGCACCTTACAAGGTAATTCACCGTCTAAGGCGCCTGTGCCTTGATGGCATTAAGGGCATCACCGAGTTGATTTTGCATCTCTCTGATCTTCTCGTCCCATTGGTTAAGGACGTCCTCCATTGGGTGGTTGTACTGGTTTCCATGATCGCCATATTGGCTTTTTACTTCGTCCTTTTGCGCAGGTACACAAGAAGGAGAAACATGTGAGCTTCCTGCGCCGCGATAAGGAGAGACTACTGGGCGAGGGGTGCCTGGGTGTAACCTTGGGACGTTCTAGCGAGGGGCCTCATAGTGGGGGCTGAGAGGGGATAGGTTGTTGCTCCTCTCCCGTCAGAGGGAGTGGGCGAGGGGCAGTGCTTCCCTAGGCGAGCATCAACTGAATGATCTGATTTTGGTTTACCAATAACTACATGGTCTATAAGAATTGTTGTCTAACGATGGGGGTCGCCTTATCAGATGGCTTCAAGGGTGCGAGGGGAAGCAGAGGGTCCTCCTAGTGGACCGGGTTGTTGTTTCCCGGTTGTTGACTCATCGATTTGGTCATGATTGTCATGGATTAAAAGAGAGTAGAAAACTTAGTCGTTTTTCACAGACAGCGCCAAATTAATAATGCACAAATTGGTCTCGTGTAAGATCAACAGTCGAGTATGTGAAATGGGTGTAATTAATGGACAATAAATAAAGTAATCAATGGCAAAACAGTAAATATGAGCAAACACATAAATATATAGTAGTTCGATCTGGATGACCAACTCCACTCTCAAAAAATGGCAGCGATAGCCGGAGATCTTTATTAATGAATAAAGTAACTAAGAGAGAGCTCGAGGAGAGTATGCTCCGAGAGAGTTACACTTGTTAAGAGAAAGAAGCTATACATGTAGGGAGGTGCAGAGAGGCAAAGCTCTATGCGTTGAGATGTGTGCTAGAAGAGATATCTCTCCATGTGGAGAGAGCTTACAATATATAGGTTTGATAAGGCGGTGACGTGAGTAAGAGGACACTACTTCTTTGGTAAGTAAAATTAAGATAGAATTAATTTTCATGAGTACATAATCCGATAATCTCTCTCACGTGCTCTTATCTTCTCAGACTTTTTGGATTTTGAACTGGATCAGATTGATAAAGGGGACTTAATTTGCCTTTTAGCTGACTTGAACTTGGTTGATTAATTGGGGCTAGCCCAGTTGACTTTGGGCTTGTCACTCATCGTGCCAGTTTCTTTCATCACCCTACTTGAACTTGGATTTAAACTCTTTGGGATGGATGGTTAATTAATTTATTAATTGGTGTTTCTGCACACACACGCACACAAATATTTGTGTCTGAAGGAATTATATAATATAACTAGTAATTATCCGTGTCTGAAGACACTATACAAAAAATCGCAAACAACTACCTATGCACACGATAGCACTATATAACACAAAACAAAAATTCAGAAGATAGAAAATTTCATTGATCCAAATAATATAGATATTATAATTTGTTTCAAATACAAATATGACCCACAATTAAAAGAAAACAAAATTCAATTCGTTGACCAAGCACAACATTTTGAATTCTACCTTCTAAAAAGATAAAGTAAAGGTATGAACCTACCATTTGAAGTTGTTCAGCCACAAAATGATTCACTTCCTCAAAGCTATAATTTCTAATATTGTATTCTCGTCCTGCCAATGAGAAGTTTATATGTACTACACTTTATAATCCCAAATAGTGACAGAGTTTTCAGAGGTAATATTATAACCATAGGACACATACCAATACCTAAATTATTGAAAATCTACATTGTCTTTATTATTGAAACCTCAACCCAAATTAAGGTTCCTCAACAAATTTCCAGAACTTCCACTCCATTGGATGCCCAAATTTCACTTGTATCAATGACAACCATCTTATATTTACATTCTCAGACTAACCATATAAACCATCAAAACTATACACAGCCAATTAGAAGACATTTAATAATCACATACATTTTCATCCACTTCAATACCTGAACAATAGTCAAGCAAGGTACAAACTATTAAGATAAACTCAATTCACATCAAATCGAACCTAATTATAGTAGAAATATATATGTTTATAAAAAAACGAGAGAATTAAACCTAATTTTAAAGCTTAAACCTCCAAAAGGCGAGGATCGGTTTATTTATTAAAAATATAAAGAGGGGGACTTATGACCTTACATACTTAAATAAATACAATAAGACCAAAGTCGCTTATTTGCATGTAAATTGAAATTTCCAAGTGTTGGAACATTGGTTCCTCCATTCTCGAAAACTTTGCATGATTTTAGTTGTCGCATCCTTAAACTATTGTAAAACTTAAGGTTCTCCAAAAATTTCGAGATTGCACTCTATTAATTCCCATAAATTTGACCATCTAGTTACATTTTTCAAAAGAACTCAACTACCAAAAAAATCATCTCCAATCGATAATGAATGGCAAACTTTCATATATGTTGTATCTTTGAAAAATTCCTCCCCTAAAACACCAAAACTGAGTTAAAATTTTATAACTCTTTAGCATTTTAATTTGCAGTCCAATGTATTAACCACATGTAGTTAAGGAAACAATACACAATGGTAAATATCCGATGTATAGTTCACAACATTAAAAGAATCGATTCAAACAACATCCTACTTGGGCCTTATTATCAATTCAAGGAGATGCCCTTTAAATGTTCTAATCAATATAGAACAGTAGCAATTACCCGTGTCTGAAGACACTGTGTAGCAAACAAAAGAAATGCAAGTAAAAGCACACATAACATAAAATATTGCCGATCAATACAGATCCACTTTTTTTTTTTTTTTTTTTTGAAAAAAGTCAACAACACTTCTTCAAATTTCCTCACAGTGAATAGCAATTAAAAAGCCCAAACTATTTATTCACAATATCTACAAAATCAAGTTCAAGTATAACATAAACTGCACATAATGAAAAGTTTAGTTCCAAATTCAGAGATATTAAAACCCAAAATGCATAAGAGAATTTCAAGTACAATACCGTCATATTATTAACCCCAATAATGTCGCTTTTCAGAACCTGACATACTCCATAGCATTGCCTGCACCCAGAATTTCAATATTAGTAAATAAGCAATTATGATAATGATACTCAAGGACCTGTGGTAATAGAAATTGTAATAAATATCAAGATTAATTACACAACATTAGTGGATGAAACAAATTCACAAAATTTCCAACAAACACACTGGAAAAAAAATCAATTTTCAATGAAAACATGTTCAACTTGATTGATAAACTCCATATTCCAAATCCAGTACTTTATTAAGTAGAACCAATGAAAAATGAAAATGGGCAAGTTCAAAGTCATTTTGAGATTAAAAATGAGAACTTTACATACCTGCTAGATAAGAACTTTACATGGCTGTCCATTGTACCAATCCAACTTAGACGACCGAGACTATTAGGATTTTTGCTGGCATTAGATGTGAAATTCGAAAGTGTGAACTTGAGTCTGGGAAACCAAGTGAAGCAATCAAGTGTATGTTGACAAAAAAAAAAAAAATCAAGGAGGCATAGAAGAAACTTGAAAAGAAAGATTGTGTGTAGCGAGTGCGTCCGAGAGATAGAGAGGCAGTATGAGCGGGGATGTGTTGTTGCATGTGTTGTATGTGCATGTGAGTGTGTTGTGTGCATGCTTGAGACAGAATGAGGGAGAGAGAGATAGAAAAAGGGAGTAAGGGAGGGAATTATCAAGAGTTGCTTTGTCGAATTTGTGTGGATTTGTCTGAGTGTGTGTGAAACAGTGTGTCGGTGTCGATTTTTTTGACTTTGTATGTGTGTGAGTTGCAGGAGTTGTGTGTCGATGTGGAGGATTACACCAGAGGGCGAGAAAGGTGGATCGAGTGGTTATGGTGGGGGGAGAGAGAGAGAGAGTACCTGGATGGCGTTGGAAGCAGCGGTTGGTGTTGGAATGGATGGCTGCTCCAACGAAGAGAGAGAGACTGGAGAGACTAAAGAAGTTCACTAAGAGCATTTCCAATCATGACTCAAATTTTTACTTAAATTTTAAGTTAGTACTTGAGTAAAAAGTTTGATTTGATACAAAGGACTCCAATGGACAAACTCAAATTTAAAGAAAGATTAAACCAAAATTTAAATAAGGGCAAACCCAAAATTAAATGAAAGTAAAGATGATCATTGAATGTTTAAAAGAGGGTGAAATCTCACCATTCAAGATTTGGGTAAAGATTCAAGTCTCCTTTAATGTGAGTAAAAAAAAGAGTCTCCCTTGATTTGGTATAAGTTTGAGTAAGGGTTGGAGCAAATTTTTTAGATTTTTTTACTCAAATTTAAATTTGAGTCAATGTTGGAGATGTCCTAATAGAACAGGAAATGAGAGAAGAATTGATAAAAAGGTTGGAAAGAGAGGAAGTGAGAGAATGACAGAGAGTAAGGCTTAATTGGGGGAAAGAGACAGGAATTACTTGACTGCGCCATTTGATTAGGGCACAAAATTAGAAAGAAAATCAAAGATCACACAGATATTACATTCTCTTAAGTAAAGAACAAAGATATTTTCCTAGTTAAATGAGTGACTGCAAGATGAAAATTGAATTTTGGAAAGAAATTGCCAGATTTGATTGGTGAGTGAGAAAGAGAATGGTAGAGTTAGGGCAACTTGTAATTACCGGATTTGATTATTTGACCCGTTGTGTTAATTAAATTTTGGAATATCAATTTTAGAAACAAAAAATTTTGAACTGCAAAAATATTTCAAAAGAGTTAATGTAGTACATCGGATCAAAACGATCTGAGACGTCAATAGCTTGAAACAATTTGAAATAACGCCGTCCGTTGGAAGATGACTTTTTTGATTACGAAACGATCTGGACTGCTATTTGTCTCCAAAATTTAAAATCGTTCTACTTAAGTATATATATATATATATATATATATATATATATATATATATATATATATATATAAGAATTAGTTAATACAGGCAGGGCCGGCCCAATAGTATTAAAAAAAAATCATGGGCTTTAGGCCCCATAATTGCAACTAGTCCATATAAAAATTTTAAATCCATGAAAATTTTAGGCCTTATAAAAAAGAGTCCAAAAAAATTAAGCCCAATCAATGATTTCAATAATTTGCACCTACAATTCAATTCATAATATTAAAAACTCAAAAATCAAAAATTTTAAAAATAAATAAAAAAATTCAAAAATCAACTCATATTTACTCATCTATCTCTCTCTCTCTCTCTCTCTTAAAAAACAAAAACAAAGTATCACATCCTCCTCTCTCACTTAAAAAAATTAAAAATATTTTTTTTTTTAAAATAATACTAAAAATAAAAATGTCTCATTTAGTGTTACCACTTTAGACCTCAATTTACCTTGAGCCGAGGGATGAAAAAGGAAAATTTATGGTACAAACTCTGGGCAACCATGAGAAGAAAAGCTGAAATTGTGATGCTCATCATTGACAGTTCCAGGTTTAGTCAATTAAATGAGAGTTAACTAAATAAATGCATAGACCTAAGAACTTGTCCAAATGATTTGATCTCAATCCACTATGTATGTGATATGCCAATAGTTTATACTTATACTTACCATAAACTATGCCTATTGACAGGGATATCCACCATCCGTTGGTCCATATATAACTGCTGCCTGTGCATCCCATCACCTCGCCATGGTGCATAGTGAAGCTCATATGCTAAATTAAATGTACTTTATTATATTTTATATGCCCACAAACCTTTGTCATTCTTTCAATGTGAGATTGGTGCAAAGATATTTTTTTACATTGGCAAAACTCACGAGTGTTTCACAAAACACCCACTCATAAAATGCTTTATTTTGAAAATCTTTTAACACTATCATCAACTCATAAGCACCACCATTACTGCAACTGTCATCTCACCACAATCAACCAATCGCCATCACCACTACTTTTCTCATTGGCATCTGTTCACCGTTATCATCACTTTACCGTAACTACCACTAAATACCATCACCACCTCCATCACCAACAAACTCTATCATTAATACCATCACCACCTCCATCACCAACAAACTCTATCATTAATACCATCACCACCTCCATCACCAACAAACTTTATCATTAATACCATCACCATCAATCTCACAATTATTACCCCCAACAACCATCTTGGTGGTGGCGGTGATGATGGTGGGGGGGGGGTAGTGGAGGAATGGTGGGTGATGGTATTGGCGGGGAGGACAACGATTATGATATAAAAGGGGGTGGTGGTGACAACTGTGGAATGTTGGTAATGATGGTAGTGGGATGAGGGGGAGGTAGGTAAAATTCAAAAAATAATAAGTTTTATACTTCACTTTGTTGTAGTGGTCAAGTTGTTTATCTAATTAAATGCTTAAATTCAAAAAAAATGAATAATTTTTAAATTAAAAAATTCAGTATTTAACACATAAAATTGGGCATTCAATTTTTAGTGCTTAATTTATAATTTTTGAACAAAAGCTTAATGCATCTTTTAATCAATTTGACATCATTAGTCTCTTATAAAATCATCCTCTCCTGGTCGGTCAATGAATTTACCTAGGAACTCACAATTTCCTACTGTATTTCGAGGAACACACAATTTTGTATCATATACCAAATTTTATATCTTAAATTAGTGTCAGTCTACTAATTTTTACCAAATATTCAATGCACAAGATTTTGACACAATATTTAGGATACAACATTTAGTAAACAAATTTGAAAAGCATAATTTTCTCATATAAAAAAATAAACATATTAAAAAATAAGAGAAATTTAAGCAAGAATATACGTAAGCAATATTAGATGCATCATATATTAGGTCAGATTTTTGAAAAAAATTGTAGGTGAAAAGTGATGAATTTGGGGGGAAATGAGAGGGATATTGGTAGCCGTTGGATGAATTAATTTGAGACTGTAGGATTTGTTTGTTGAAGTCGCCATGTTTTATATTATAGATTGGGTCTGGGTTTGAATTAGTTGAAGAGTTTGAGTTTGAGTTCAATGATGCTTTGATTTAGATTATTGTCTTCTCCTTTGATTTTTTGTGAACTATTTCTAATGCCAATCTATGTATTTTTTCAATGACCTTCGCGACAGGCAACGACCATCGGCAATACAGCTCCAACGACTAGTGACGACACAACTTAAGTGGCTACAGTGTCCTCCTAAATAGTGGTTTGTTTTTTGAGTGTTATTTTCATGGGTTTTACATTTGTTTTGGCAATTTACATTTTTTTGTCTTAATTTGTTTTTTGTAGGTTATCTCGGATTCACACAGTCATGCCATTTTCAATGTCACACCATTGTCAAATTCATCAGTAAGATTTTGTTTGTCTTTTGTAGGTTGTCTCATGTAGCTTGTCTAAACCTTAAAATGTTGCTTTCACTGAGGATTGGGTTTAGGAACAAATATACCTTCATTTTTTTTTTCTCTTTCTCTCATTTGTTTCTCCATTTTACAATACATTTTCCAGTAATCAATCTTTCAATGGCTAATAATTTTATTCCATGCTCATATGCAGAGGATCCGACAAACTTAATTGCTCCATTGATTAGAGGTCAAGCACACGGTGGTCATTCTTTGTTTTCTTGGGGTGGTGCTATGCTTTGCTTACTATCAAGTGGCACCTACCATTAAAATTGGTAAATTTATATTTAAATTTGGTTAGAATCTTCATTTACAACACAACATTTATGAATCAATTACTGCTAATGGTATTAATCATTCTCAATCTATTGAATTGTTGTTTCTTTTTTTTTGGAATTGTTTTATCCATTTAGGTGTTTGATGAATTGCGTGATTGCAAGGCTTTGGGCATTTGGGTGTTTGTTCGACGACTTGCTTTGGAACATATTCTTTGGAACATATTCTTTAGAACATTGCTTTGGAACATATTATTTTCTCTCTTACTACGTTTCTTTAGAAAACAACGTGCTAGAGACAAATCTTGAAGTAATTGTGCATAATTTTGATACTTCATTTGGTTAATATTTGAAGTAATTGGGTTTGGTAATTGCACCTAAATAATAACCCTCATTCATTCCCCAAATGTGCATGAAAATTTCAAGAATTTCTCCTTCATGCATTTTGAGATTTGGGATTGACATTTTTTTTTGGAATAATTAACATTGAGTGAATTACTAATTCGATTAATGTTGCGTAGATTTAGGTCAATTAAGAGATTATTATAGAGGTTGTGGAGGGTAAAAACCTTCTCATTGTTAGTAATTTCTACGAAATTGTAATGTGGGTTTTGTTGATTTATTGGAGTAGACATTAATTTAAAAATAATATGTCATTTTGTTGTGTGATGGAAGTTGCTTGGGATTGAAAAAATTTATGGATTGTTTCTAAATTTTTGAGAAAGTGGTTGTACCAAACAATTTTATGTTTGACATGTCCCTTTTTTAACTATTAGCAATGCACCACGTGCGTTGCACATAAATAATTTTCGTACACAAAACTTAATAACACATATTAGATATGTGTATTTAAATTAAATATCATCTCAAAGTTACTAAATTTAATTTTTCATTGCTTATATTTTGTTATAGGATTATGAAAATTTTGGGAATGTACAAAATTCGTCTTTCTAACTATAACAAGAAAGATAAAAAAAATTATATCTACGATTATTTTTTTAACTTAAACATAAAAGGGTTAAACTTTTCAATTTTTTTGATGGAGTTTTTGAAATTATTTTTTTAACTTAGAAATAAAAGGGTTAGATTGATGAAGTTTTTGAAATTTTTTTGAACTTTATTAAAAGTATAATAATGCATATATTTTTAAGAGTTATATAGTCAATAAAAAAATTTCATAGATATTGATATTTATACATAGAGAATAGATAATTAAAAGAGATAATATATTTAATTTTAAAATGATAAAGTGGTTTTTGCAATTCTTTATAAGGGTAAAATAAAGAATCAAAAGTTTTTTATGTTAAGGTACTTTTATTAGTAATATGATATGAATATTCATATGGTGCATTTTTTATGGTTAGTTATTCATGTGTGAAAGAATAGTTTTAAGTTGCTTTAGATGCATATAAAGAGCATGTTTATTTTTCAACCTCATTCATTTTATTAGGTCTTTTGTACAGGCTCAAATTGATTTGATAGATCCAATTAAACTTAAGGAATGTCATGTGGGGTTTATGGTCTAAAAATATAGTTTTGACTTTCAGCTTAATGCATGTTTATGTTCAGTGTTTGATTGTTTCATGTTCAAGAACATGCTATTTATTTAATTTTTTTTTGAATTGCACAATGTCTTCGGGCATGAGTTATAAGGGCAATTTAGGCTTTCAACTTAGTATCGTGCCAAGTTCAGTGCTTGATTTTTTTTTAATTGTATGAAGGCACGGGTTACCCTAGTTTGAATATAATTTATGGACTCAATTTTACATTATCATTGAATTAACAATTAGCTCTATTTAATATCAAAATCAAAGATTAATGTAACAAAATAATGAATTAAATAAAATAAATCAAGGTCAAGTAACACTACTCACTCCCCAATTTTTTTTTAATTGTATGAAGGCATGGGTTACCCTAGTTTGAATATAATTTATGGACTCAATTTTACATTATCATTGAATTAACAATTAGCTCTATTTAAAATCAAAATCAAAGATTAATCTAACAAAATAATGAATTAAATAAAATAAATCAAGGTCAAGTAACACTACTCACTCCCCAATTTTTTCCTTTTTTTGGTGAACACCTCCCCCCCCAAAAAAAAAATCATTAGCTTTAACTACACATTCTTTCTTTACCAAAAAAAAAAAAGGAAAAAGCATAGGGGGTAAAAAGGGTAAGTTAAAAAGAGAAGCAACCGAGTCCAAACATTGGACAAAATTTTCCGGTGCTTGAGTTTCGGGTGTGAAGCAGGGGCGGGCCCACGTAAATGTGGGCTCTAGACAAAAATTTTACACAAGACCCTATTAATAATTCATGTACTAATACTATATTTCTAGAGGAAAGTTTTTTGGGAGTTGAATTTGGATCGTTCGATTGATTGCGATGTAAGTTGGATCAATCTCGGTCATTCTTATGCTATACTAAGTGAAAGAATTCAAAAAGGGCTAGGTTTTATTAGAATAGTTGACACCCCACCCCACCCCACCCCTTTTCTCAAGCTGGAGCATAAATATCAAATATTTTCAATTTGGAGTAAAGATTAATTAAGACAGATCAAGCAAATAATTTGGTAAGCTATTTGATTTATCCAAAAAGCATTATCATGCATGAAGAATATTAACTAACAAAGCCATAATTATCAATGATCAACTAAAACCATTTACTTCACTTCAAACCAGGGGAAAAGACATGCAAACAAATAAAGAAAATTTTAAGAAGTACAAATGAATAAATCTGTAAAACAAACAAAAAATTTAATTTCATACCTTTTCTTCTTTATTCTTCTTTCTTTTCAAGATCTTCGACCTGTGGTTGTCTCTCATATCCCAATTGCACTTTCAAAAACTTTGTAAATCATATCAAGCTAAAGCAAATAAAAGAACCGATAAAACCATGATTAACACCTCACATAGTATTTGTAATAAAGATGCAAATTGGCACATTGAGATATAGTGACCAACTCTATACATAAATATATATTGCATCAAAGGAATAATGTGTTGTGTGCATGTATAAAGATAGGTAGAGGAAAAGCAAGAGAGACAAAGGGTATACCTTGATCTTGCAAGGGCTTCGTATGTGGTGTCTGTGGGGTCTTCAGTAATGGATAGTTAGGTCGCTGCTGGTGTGACAAAGGGGGGGGGTATGGACGAGATTTTCAACTTCTAGGGGTGGGGGGGGAATTTTTCGGAACTGAATTTGGGCCATTAGATTGATTGGGATGTAAGTTGGATCAATCTTAGCCACTCAACTTCATGCTAGCATCGTTGGAGAGAGAGAGGGGTAAAAAAGGGAAGTTAGACAGAGAAAAGAGGGAGAATTACTTGTAGGGGAGAGAAAGAACAGAGAGCGGAAAAAGAGACAGAATGTCTGACTTGCAAAATGTGCATGATAGAGAAAGGTATGGGCGGGATTTTTAACATTTGAGGAGCAAAGGGTTTTGGGAATTGAATTTGGCCACTCAATTGAATGGGATGTAAGTTCGATCAATCTCAACCCCTTGATTCCATGTCGGCATCGTTGGTGAGAGAGGTAAAATAGAGAAATTAGAGAGAAGAGAGGGACGATTGCTAGTTGCGGAAGGAGAGAACATAGAGTGGAGAAAGAGAAAAAATGAGTGTGTATGCGTGTCTGACTTCAAGATTGTGTGTGATAAAGAGGGGTTTGGGCGGGATTTTTTATTTTTCTGGAGGAAGGTTTTTTGGGAGCTGAATTTGGGCGATTGGATTGAAATGTAATGTAAGTTAGATCAATCTCGGCCCACTCTTGTGCTAAGCTAAGTGAAAGAATTCAAAAAGGGCCATGTTTTATTAGTATAATTGACAATCCTCAAGCTGAAGCATAAAGATCAAATATATCCAATTTGGAGCAAAGGTTGTTGAAGACAGATTGAGCTAATAATTTAGTATGTTATTTGATTAATCCAAGAACATTATCATACATGAAGAATATTAACTAAAAAAACCAAAAAATATCAATGACCAACTAAAACCCTTTACTTTACTTCAAACCAATAGAAAAGACATGCAAACAAATAAAAAAAATTTATAAAAGTTCAAATGAATAAATCTTTAAAATAAACAAAGAAATTCAATTTCATATCTTTTCTCCTTTGTTCTTCTTCTTTTCAAGATCTTTGACTTGTGATTGTGTCTCAAATCCCAACTGCACTTTCAAAGACTTTGTAAATCAAATCAAGCTAAAGCAAATAAAAGAATCGATAAAACCATGATTAGCACCTCACATAATATTTGCAATAAAGATGCATATTGGCACATTGAGATATAGTGACCAGCTCTATATATAAATATATATTGCATAAGAAGAATGAACTCCACCTCACCTTGCTATCCCGAGTGTTGTGTGTATGTGCTATGTACATAGTGTGTTGTGTGCGTGTATAAAGATAGATAGAGGGAGCAAGAGAGACAGAGCGCATACCTTGATCTTGCAAGGGTTTCGTATGTGGTGTCTGTGGGGTCTTCGGTAATGGATAGTTAGGTCGCTACTGGTGTGACGAAGGGGTTATGGGAGAGATTTTCAACTTTCTTTTTTCTTTCTTTTTTTATTTGGGGGGGGGGGGAGAAGAATTTTTGGAACTGAATTTGGGCCATTGGATTGATTGAGGTGTAAGTTGGATCAATCTCAACCACTCAGCTCCATGTCGACATCATTGGAGAGAGAGAGAGAGGGGTAGAAAAGGGAAGTTAGATAGAGAAGAGAGAAAAGAGAGAGAATTGCTAGAAGGGGAGAGAAAGAACAAAGAGCGAAAAGAGAGACAGAATGTTTGACTTGGAGAATGTGCATGATAGAGAAAGGTATGGGCGGGATTTTTAACATTTGGGGAGCAAAGTGTTTTAGGAATTGAATTTGGGCCACTCGATTGAATGGGATGTAAGTTCAATCAATCTCAACCACTCGGTTCCATGCCGGCATCATTGGTGAGAGAGGTAGAATAGAGAAATTAGAGAGAAAGAGGGAGGATTGCTAGTTGTGGATGGAGAGAACATAGAGCGGAGAAAAAGAAAGATAGAGTGTATGTGTGTCTGACTTCGAGATTGTATGTGATAAAGAGGGATTTGGGAGGGATTGTTTACTTTTATTGAGGAAGGTTTTTTGGGAGCTGAATTTGGGTAATTGGATTGAATGTGATGTAAGTTAGATCAATCTCAGCCACTCTTGTGCTAAGCTAAGTGAAAGAATTCGAAAAGGGTCATGTTTTATTAGTATAATTGACACCCCTCAAGCTATAGCATAAAAATCAAATATGTCCAATTTGGAGCAAGGGTTGTTGAAGACTGATCGAGCTAATAATTTAGTATGCTATTTGATTAATCCAATAGCATTATCATACATGAAGAATATTAACTAAAAAAATCAAAAAATATCAATGACCAACTAAAACCCTTTACTTCACTTAAAACCAATAAAAAAGACACGCAAAAAAATAAAGAAAATTTAGAAAAGTCCAAATGAATAAATCTTTAAAACAAACAAAGAAATTCAATTTCATACATTTTCTTCTTTGTTCTTCTTTTCAAGATCTTCAACATATGGTTGTGCCTCAAGTCCCAACTGCACTTTCAAAGACTTTGTAAATCATATCAAGCTAAAGCAAATAACATAACCGATAAAACCATGATTAGCACCTCACTTAGTATTTGTAATAAAGATGCAAATTGGCACATTGACATACAGTGACCAAACTCTATACAAAAATATATATTACATCAGAAGAATGAACTCCATCTCACCAAGCTATTCTGAGTGTGTTGTGTGTGTGTTATGCACATGGTGTGTTGTGTGCGTGTACAAAGATAGAGGAAGAGAAAAGAGACAGAAAACATACCTGGATCTTGCAAGGGCTTCGTATGTGGCGTCGGTTGGGTCTTCAATAATGGATAGTTCGGTCGCCGCTAGTGGGTGACTTGGAGATTGTGTGTGACTGAGGGGGTATGACGTGAGATATTCAACTTTAGGGGGGAGGGGGAAAGATTTTTTGGAGCTGAATTTGGGCCATTGGATTGATTAGGCAGTAAGTTGGATCAATCTCAGCCACTCGGCTCTACGCCTGCATCGTTGGAGAGATAGAGAGAGGTAGAAAAAGGAAGTTAGGCAAAGAAGAGAAAAAAGACGGAGGACTACTAGTAAGGGGAGAGAGAGAATAGAGACGGAAAGAGAGACATAATGTCTGACTTGGAGAGTGTGCATGATAGAGGGGGTATGGTTGAGATTTTTAACATATGGGGGGCAAAGTTTTTTTTTGGAATTGAATTTGGGCCACTTGATTGAATGAGATATAAGTTGGATCAATCTCAGAAATTCGGTTCCATGTCGACATCGTTGGCGAGAGGTAGAATAGGAAAATTAGAGAGAGAAGAGATGGAGGATTTCTAGCTGGGGAAGGAGAGAAAATAGAGAGGAGAGAAAGAGGACTATGGGCGGAATTTTTTACTTTTTCGGAGGAAGGTTTTTTAGGAACTGAATTTGGGCCATTGAATTGAATGTGATGTACCCCTCAAAAATGAGCATAAAGATCAAATATGTCCAATTTGAAGCAAGGGTCATTGAAGACAGATCGAGCTAATAATTTAGTCTGCCATTTGATTAATCCAAGAGCATTATCATACATGAAGAATATTAACCAAAAAAACCAAAAATATCAATGACCAACTAAATCCCTTTACTTCACTTCAAACCAATGGAATCTTTAAAACAAACAAAGAAATTCAATTTCATACATTTTCTTCTTTGTTCTTCTTTTCAAGATTTTTGACATGTGGTTGTGGCTCAAGTCCCAACTGCACTTTCAAAGACTTTGTAAATCATATCAAGCTAAAGCAAATAAAAGAACCGATAACACCACGATTAGCACCTCACATAGTACTTGTAATAAAGATGCAAATTGACACATTGAAAGTGACCAACTCTATATAGAAATATGTATTGCATCAGAAGAAACTCCACCTCACCTAGTTATTCCGAGTGTGTTGTGTGTGTGTGTGCTATGTGCATGGTGTGTTGCGTGCGTGTACAAAGATAGATAGAGGAAGAGAAAGAGAGACAGAGGGCATAACTGGATCTTGCAAGGGCTTCGTCTATGATGTCTGTTGGGTCTTTTGTAATGGATAGTTCGGTCGCCGCTGGTGGGGTGACTTTGAGAATGTGTGTGACAGAGAGGATATGGGCGAGATATTGAACTTGAGGGGGAGGAAGATTTTTCAGAGCTAAATTTGGGCCATTGGATTGATTGGGTTTGTAAGTTGGATCAATCTCAGCCATTCAACTCCAAACTAGAGAGCTTTTTAATTTTTAACTCGAGAAGAACCCACGCAGCATAGTTGTTTTAATAGGGTGCCCCCCCACACTCATTCTTCCAACTCCAGACCTATCACCAAAACACAGATAGACAAATCATGAATATGTTGATGCAAATAATATCAAAGTTTGGGACTTCAAAACTATAATTGAAGCTGAAACAAACGACTTATAGCACAAACTCACTTCAAACACAAATCTCTCACGACCATCACCATGCCTAGTCAAATACCTTCCCCACATCTTCTCCACAACCACTTGTAAATCAGCATTTAAGTAATATATCTAAGACCAAAGTTGAAGCAAAAAGTAAATGGGACCATTGGAACCTTCTCTTCTTCTTCTTCTTCTTCTTCTTCCTTTTTTTTTTTGGGCACGGGGGAAGTATCACTATTGTCTAATATGCAATTTTCGCTTATAATAGCACAATGTGATGCTCAGTTCACTGTGTGATGTCCGGCACCGATGGAAGACGAACCCTATGAAGCTGAAGATGAAACAAGTATTACATATCCAAAAACATGTGAAAAGCCTTCTCACCCGTCCATGAATAAAGGTACAATAAATGTGACAAAATAGAAAGTTGATGAGGTGATAAAAAATCAAACCTGTGTTGCTATCCCAGCATGCTCCATCCCACGCACCCACAAAGTATTCTATCCACACATTTTCTGCCACTGAATGATTGTATCCTACATGTTGAAAGAGCAAATAGTAGATTAATTATAAATGAGAAGCCATGCTAAAATGCTAAATAAAAGGAAAATAAGTGCAATTATGAGACCTGGATGGCAGGCATGGCCTATATGTAGATTAATTATAAATGAGAAGCCATGCTAAAATGCTAAATAAAAGGAAAATAAGTGCAATTATGAGACCTGGATGGCAGGCATGGCCTATATGTAGATTAATTATAAATGAGAAGCCATGCTAAAATGCTAAATAAAAGGAAAATAAGTGCAATTATGAGACCTGGATGGCAGGCATGGCCTATATGTAGATTAATTATAAATGAGAAGCCATGCTAAAATGCTAAATAAAAGGAAAATAAGTGCAATTATGAGACCTGGATGGCAGGCATGGCCTATATGTAGATTAATTATAAATGAGAAGCCATGCTAAAATGCTAAATAAAAGGAAAATAAGTGCAATTATGAGACCTGGATGGCAGGCATGGCCTATATGTAGGGCCCCGATAACATTTGGAGGTGGCAGAACCTGCACTCAAACAAGAAATGAAGCTTAGGAAGAACCAAATTCCAAAACTCATATCCAAATTTCAGCCACATAATCTTAGGGTCTATTTAAAAGGGGGAGACATCAAGAAAAGAAGTATGGGGAATTACTTTATGTGAACATTAATTGTGTTGTTACTTCATGTTAACATTAAATTAAGTATTGTCTATCCCGACAAAAGATATACAAGAAAGGGTCTTTTTTTCTTCCCTTCCCTTTCACGTCAATGTTGGAAAAAGAGGAAAATGGCATGCCAATAGGCTTAGAGGAATATGCTGCCTTCCTTTTCTCATTTCCTTTTCCCTTTCCACCACAGTTTACCACATGGAGCATCAGAGAAATTTGGACCCTTCAAAAGGCTTAATGCTTTAAATGCATTTAGTTGGTTTATTAACAAGATGGTTCCATAAAATGAAGAAATCACGGTAATCATCAAGAAAATTTACTGCAGCAATACCTTCAGAAGATGTCAGATATACTTAAAAAATGTCCCAATCATCCAACAAGGGATTGGCTATTGTTTGAACACAGTTGTATTCAACTGGCTATCCGGCTCTTCTACCATCCACAGTATCTACTATGACTTCAAGTAATCGTTAAGCAAAAGAATACAATACTATTGCAATCACAGCGGCTACCACCAAAAGTCAAGAGAGAAACTCATGATCACAAATGGAGGTTTGGAGCTGCTATTATCAGTCACAAAGAACCCTGATTTCTCCCACCATGCATACCACCTAAATGGTAATTATAAAAGTTACGGATTGCATAATGATGAGAAGGACAAAAATAAATTCAAAACTTACGAATTCTCTACTGCACTTGGGCTGTAAGCCTTTGCCATCTGGAAAGAGAGTCGTTTCTTCTCACCAAAAGGTATTTCTGGGTCAACATAACCCTGAGGGTGTTATTCCCCTGCCTCCCTCTTTAAGTTCTTCTTTTCCCTTGTTTTTAAGTTTGGCTGCCACTGCTTTTTGTGCAGCCTTGCGTTGCTTCAATTCTTTCTCTTTTGCCTACCCAAAAAATGTGGAAAGCTATTTTATCATCCAAAAGTATTATCATACAAAAAAATAAATAAATACACCGAGAAAGCCATACATATCAATGACCAAATAAATCCCTTTACTTCAATTCAAACCAATGCTCAAGAAATGAACAAAAATAATTATATATTGCAAAAGTACAACTGAATAAATTTGAAACAAAAAAAAAAAGAAAGAAATTCAATTTCATACCTTTTCTTAATCTTTCTTCTTCTTTTTTTCAAGATCTTCAACCTGTCCACCAGCACTTTCAAAGACTTCGTAAATCATATCAAGCTAAAAAACCCTCTTCTAAACACATATGAAGCTATATTAAAAACTCAATTCCAAAGGCTTTATAAAAAACGCTTCAGAACACTTGTGAAGCTAAAGGAAAAAAACTCAATCCAAAGGTTTTATAAATCATAACAAACTAAAAAAACAATTTAAAGAACCGATAAAACTATGATTAATGTATCACATAGTATTAGTAAGAAAGATGACAATTGACACATCGAAATATGTTGACTACTATATAAAGAAATATAGAAATGCAAAAACACAGACTGAAAAAACTTTTCTCTATGTCGTCAGATTGTGCCTCTGATTCTACCTACAATCAATACAGGGTTTCTCAAATACACTACCTAGGTAAGATACACTTTACAAATCAAACGAAATAGTAACAACAAAATCCCTATCGTTAATAGAGAATCGACAAGTCGAAAATATTACACAGCTTGGGACATTGTACGTTGCTCATCATAGTTGTAGCATTGAAACAAAGCAACAGATCTCTCTCTCTCTCTCTCTCTCTCTCTCTCTCTCATCCTAACGGCTATAATTTAATAAAACCCTAATATAGGGAGCGTGGGATGGTTATAACTTATAACTTAGAAGCAGAAATTAGAAACAGAAACAAAGCAGAAATCAGATTTCAGAAACAACAATTAGAAGCAGAAATTAGAAACATAACCAAATAGTTGCTCTAGGCTCAGTTGCATGGACCCATGGAGTTCTTTGTTTTCTGGGGTTGCAAACCTGCACAAATCAAATTCACAGTTTTGTGCATATGATGCCAAAGTTTAAGTGTGTACATTGTTCTGATTTTCTTTTGGATTTTCCTCACTTTTTCTCAGAAACCAAACGGACCATAATTAGGTAAATCATTGCCATAACCAAGAAAATCAGACCCTGTATATTTACAAACACGCGTACAACGATATATATACATAGCAGAGAGAGAGTATGTAACTGAAGCAGCTCTGAAGGCTTGTGGCTTGTGGCTTCGACTCTGAAGCAGCTTTGAAGGCTTTGAATCTATGGATTTTAGGGTTTGTGACTTACAGACTTTGAGAGCCGCATAGAGAGTCTGATTCTGAGAGAGAGGAGGCAAGAGGATGCTCTGTCGAAAGGCTTCGAGTTTGATCGATTGATTTGGGATTTAGGGTTTGTGACTTGAGAGGCGCATGCGCATAGAGAGTCTGAGAGAAAGAGGAGGCGGCAGTAAGGGATTTTAGGGTGCTTGTGGCTTCGACTTCAATCGATGGAGAGGCAGAGAGAGGCGAGAGTCTCTGAGACTCGAAGAGGAGGAGGAGGAGGGGACGATCGAGGGAGAGACTGGACTCTCTGAGAAAGAGGAGAGGCGCTAGGGATTTTACGGTTCTGAAACGAAGCAACAGATCGCTCTTTCTTTCCCCCTTTCTCTCTCTCGCAGTTCTTCAACATATGGTTCGAAATCCTAACGGCTACAATTTAATAAAACCTACTCCTAATATAGGGAGCGTGGAACCGTTGTAACTTATAAGCAGAGTCGCAGCTGATGAAACATTCCTCTGGGCCGCCAAATTTTTAAGGCCCTAAAAAAATTTTAGGTTCAAATTTAATTAAATTAAAATTTATTTTTTAGGATATTAAATTTTATTTTATTTTGAGGGCCCAAGTAAAAGTTTTAGATCAATATTTAATTAAGCTAATTTATTTATTTATTTATTTGTTATCTATTATTTAATAGTCTCTTAATAAGTTAAGTTAAGTTAGTTTAAATCTAAATTGAGTTTGTTAAGAAATTTTTTTATTGACAATGGCAACATAAAAATTACTTGAGCGCCGTGACTTGAAATTTATTATTTTTTTTATTATACCAACTATTAGCCCTTGAATTGAATGAATGTTATTATGTAAAAAATAAATATAAAAGTTTAAATAGTATTTTTTTTTTATCTTAGAATAACTAAATAAATAATATCATATATTATCATCACAATATAATGGGGCCTCATCCAAGAAGTTTGCCTAAGGCCTCAATTTGCCTTGGACTGCCCCTAGAAATATCATTAATGTAATACATTACAATAGTAACAATAGTGGATAACAATTAAAAGTCTAACTTACTGATCAGACTTCTATTTTGATATACTGGTCATAAGATCTAAACAAGTCATCTCGAGAAGATGCCAATTTCTTATGAGTAATGGTATTTGGATTTAAAAATTTGATCGAATCTATTGACATAATAATGTGACTTAATAAGAATTATTGGATCAACATCAAGTTCCAATGTTTGATAAGGTCTACGGCCAATCCAGAGATCAGTGAATTAGGTCAACAAATTATGTCAAATTTTTAGATCCCATAGCATTGCTCATTTCTGATTACTAGAATTAGCATTGTGACATTTTATTGATACGGCAAAGGACCATTGGTGAATACAATAGAAACTACAAAGAGTAAAAAAAAAAACACCAAAGCATACACGGCAAAACAAAAGGACAATCTCTCATTCACCGACTTTCTCCATATACTTCTGCTTTTCCTCTTCAGTCATGAAAGCAGTGATTGGAAAAGACTTTCCGATGCCCACCGGCGTTTTGAAATGGATTTTTTTGTAATCAGGACCTTCGAGGCTCATCTCAACAATGGGTACCCATAAAAGGAGCTGCTTGCTCTTGACACCAGTCATCTTCTTCATTTTGGACTTCTCTATGTATGCAGTCACCTCTGTGCCGTAGCTGACAAGGGTATTAGTCCCAACACAGAAGTGCTGAAATGGAGCCTTTTGTTTCATCCATACAAATCCAGTTTCACGTACTCTTCCACACTCTTCAAGGTTCTGGAGGGGAAGGACACCTCTGGGGAATCCCAGCTCTTCAAGGAGAGCTATCGATTGACGGTAACACGCTTCAGCTCCGTACACAATCTCTCCTCCTGCACGCCCATCTTCACGTGACTTGTTGCTAGCCATTTCTGCAACAGGATTTAGAAAATGGGGATGCTCAAGTGTGTTGGGCAATGGAGAATTATGGCATGGGGGTTTAAATATCTGAAGGGGAAAGAAGAATGTAAAAGTTGTTGGCTGGAAGTTGAACTGAAAAGGCTTAGTTGCAAGGTTTGTTTACCTAACAATCTGTAAATGACATAAAATCTCTATGGCAGGTGCTTTCAATTCCTAATATTTGAAGAAAACAATAGTCTCGTGACCTTAACAGGAACGATTGGAAATGTCCCTTACATGAGTACTCACTCACGCACTGTGACTCTGTCTAATAACCCCTTGTGTTCCCTTTTTTAGTGTCGTTTATTTGGATTATCCTGGGAAGTGAACTGAAGGTGCATCTAGATTGCTAAATATAGGTGGATAAATAAAATAGGATTGGATATACAAGCAGGTGGTACACCGTTATCCCATGTTTGGAATGCAAAAATGATGCCTGAAAATTCCACTCGTGTTATAACCTACCTGACTCGAGTTGAAAAGCCAACATTAGTTAAATGAAATCCAGGGGAGGGACGGGATATTTTTAATCCAGACTGGATATCTATGCAAAATTACCAAAAAATGCCCAATCCTAGCCATTAACGTATCTCTCGCCCATCTGCTTCCTCAGTTCAACGTCCTTGGTTCATCAGTCCATCGTTGTGTCTCTCTTTGTATGCGTAAGGTAAGTTTGGATCCTTTTTCTACTGCGTTTCTTAAATCCCATTTCTACTATAAAGACCACAAATTTGTGCATTAACAAAATCAAAGGTATGATTTTTTATTCGAACTAGATTAATAAGTTTCAGATCTAGGCTTCTCAACTCGATTTTGTACTCAGAACTAGATTTTAAAGTTTTAGATATGAGCTCCTCTAGTCGATTTTGTAATCAAACTATATTTTTAGGTTATTACATCATCTAAACATACCCTCATTTTTTATGAATGAATTGTCGAGCTTTTGTTTGGTAGGGTAGATAAAAAACATCAGCAGATAGAAAAGTAAAATCGATACATTTTTCATCTTTCAGAGGTAAAATCTTTTCCTCTATCTTTTGTGTTTGGTAAGAGAGATGAAAAGTATGAATGATTAATTTTTTTTGTATTTGGTAAAATATAACAAGTATTTTTTTTTTTTAAAGCATAAATACATATTTTTATCATTATATCTATAGATAAAATTAATGTATACATAATATGTAATTGATAAATATGATATATAAATAAATAACATACATTTTAATACACATAATTAACTTTACATCCACTTTTCTTCTTAATTTTGGAGGGATTAATTTTGATAAGTTGAAACGAATGTTAATTCATCCATTTTTTCTATCGTTTTTATTATTCTTTTTTATTAAATATGATATTTTATCTATCATTCTAATTTTTTTATTTTTTTTCATCGCACCAAACGAAGCATAAGAGTATATTCGATTTGGAAGCTCATAGGATTTCATTAGGCCAGGCCGAAGCCTTCTGCCCCCACATTTGAGGCAGCATCTTGGGTTCCTTCCGCAAGACCCAAAAATATTATTCATTAGACTCATATAGGGAAATCCAAAGGGAAAAAAATGAAATAAAACCACTGTAAAGATTTTTTATTTTTTTGAAGCCCTTCGACATCGGTAATAAACAAATAAATACTTCTAACAGCACTAACCTAATATTTTTATATTTATATCTAAGGTTAACAACATTTTTGTCCCTGAAGTATGTTCACTTTATTAGTTTGGTCTTTAATGTATTAATTTTATCAATTTGGTCTTTAAAATATTCAATTCGTGTTGAAAGAGTTCTTACATAGGTGGACCGT
Organism: Ilex paraguariensis; assembly: GCA_963454935.2. NCBI lineage: Eukaryota > Viridiplantae > Streptophyta > Magnoliopsida > Aquifoliales > Aquifoliaceae > Ilex > Ilex paraguariensis. The sequence continues at coordinate 747,831 of CAUOFW020005280.1, forward strand.
TGATTTTTTTTATGGAAATGATCACATAACGTTAGAAAACTAACGACCTGTTTGTGTAAAAACTATTTAATTACTAATTGACAATTTTAGAGACTAAATTAACAAAATTAATACATTGAAAACCAAATTGACAAACCAAAAGTGCTATTATATCTATCTTTTTTAGCAGTTATTGAGAGCTAAAAATCATTTTTTTTAAAGAAAAATTGTTATGAGCAGTTGTTATAGGATCAATTTAGGAATGCTGATAGTAATAACATGACCATCGAGAAGAATTTAATTGGAAGAAGTTAATTTTTCTAATTTAATTCAATAATTTTTAGGGTTAATTGTAGATGTCTCTAAAGTATAGCGTTTGTCTCATTTTAATTTTCAATATTTCAATTGCATCATTTTAGTTATTAAAATATTGAATATATTTTTATGTGATCCATCAAAATATCTAGATTGCTAACGATTTTTTATTATAAATTTGTCACGTAATACTTAAATATGAGTAAAAAAATAATTTAAATAAATCTTAACTAAATTTCTACCAAAATTTTGGTCAAAGATCTACCCAAATTACACATTAATGATTATGAGATATCTAAATTTTGGTCATGAGCTATCCATATTACACATTTTTTATCAAAAGCTACCCAAATTTTGGTCAAGTGCTCACCAAATTATTTTTTGCCCATATTTAAGTATCACGTGACAAGTTTATGATACAAAACAGTTAGTAATTTAGATATTGTCTGCTTGAAAATCATATAAAATCGTATATAATATCTCAAGGACTAAAACGATGAAATTAAAATATTAGAGAGATCAAAATGAGACAAGAGGCCTCCAATGTAATTAAACTTAATTTTTAATCTCTTACTCACTGTTATTTTTGTTTTAGGTTTTTTGGGTATGAGTATATTTTTTTAGACTTATATGAAAGGAAGTGTATGAAAAAATATTTTATTCAATTTTAATAAAAACATCTTTGAATTGGGTACAAAATTCAAATGACATTTAATTTTTTTTACTTATTTACCCTCCATTTTTATTAAATTATGTATAATTCTTATTCTTTTACACACTTTTTCACCCCTATTTTCTCTTAATCTCTCTCTCCCTCTTCCATTACTCTCTCACTATCTCTTCCCTATTTTTTTCTCAATCTATTTCTATCTCTCTCTGTTACTCTCTATCTCTCCTCTATTTTCTCTCTCTATCTTTCATTGACAATTTATTTTATTTTCACATATGTAAAATTTAATTTGATTTTTTCATTTCTCTATCCCCTATTTCTCTCTCTCCACTTTGTCTCCTCTATTTTCTTTCACCAATACGCTTTCTCCTTATTTTCTCTCTATATCTTTCTTTAAATCAACATTACAACAATGTAATTACACCAATGAACAATTACTCATATGTTATAATAAATCAAACAGTTACATCAAATAATTACATAAAATTATGACACCAATTCAATTTATCATTCAGTTGTTTAGATAAACTTTTGAGTTGCATTATTCAATATCACGACATGGTTACACCAATTATATACATTAAACTCTATCTTTCTTTATATACACAACATGGTTACACCAATTAGTATAACCATGGTGTGATACGAAAATGGTGTAACTATTTGGTTTATATAAACAACTGATGACAAATTGAATTGGTGTTATAATTTCATGTAATTGTTTAGTGTATTATAGGATAATTATATTTATTGTAACATTGATTTAAAGAGAGAGAATAAGAAGAAAAAAAGTAACGGTGGGAGAAAATAGGTGGAGAGATAATGAGAAAAGAAAAAAAATAGATTAGGGATGAAAAAATTAAATTAAATCTTTACATATTTGAAAAAAGAATATCAATGGGAGTGAAGGAAAGAGAGAGAGAGAGAATAGGGATAAATAGAGAGAGTAACAACAAGATAGATAAAGAAAAAATAGAGAAGAGACTGTGAGAGAGTAACGAAGAGAGGTATAAATTAAGTGATAAATGGCATTTTCGGCACATTGTATTATATAAATTAATTGTTAAATTCTATGAAGCATGAATACTTCGTTGAGGTTAACGTACCCGTATTGAATACGATACTCATCAGATACTTGAGATTACGTATCAGATACATCTTATACGTATCAAATAATAATTAAATATCAGTATACTTCACGGATACTTTTATAGTCGAGTAACATATATAATTTTTAGTTGAACTTTTAATATTTCTTTTTGAATTCACATACCATATAATACATTAACAAAAAATTTACATTACTTCAAAGGTACTTGAGTGTTTTTTTAAGTATTATCTACAATTACATGTTAAAAGAGCATAGAATAAATCTATTACAGTATAATCTTAACAAAAATTACTTCTAAATATTAGGTAAATATTAGTTTTGATTTTTTTAATTAGTCACTTCGCTTTGTGAATATATCACAATGATACGATATATATTTTATTGAAACTAAAAAGAATTACTAATTTTACTTATTATAAGTTAAAGAACTACAAAAATATATAAGTATGAAGTTGGTTAAAAATAATAAAAATATTAAATATATTTTATTATAGCCGTACTAGTATCCTAGTTTTTTTAGATTTTATCATATCGCCATATCCGTATCGTATCGTACTCGTATCCTATATCCGTATCCGTAATTCATTGGTAAAATTTATAGGGATTAGATTACAAATTTTTTGGTTAATTGTGTAAATTAGTGGTTAAGTTCATAATTATTAGATATTATTGAGTGGAACTGTATTTTAAGAATTACCAAAATTGATTCGTAGAAATGTTTGGAAGTGTTGGTGTTGAAGCAAAGTTGTCCTACTCATACATCTTTGTTGTAGCATTTCGTCGACCGCCTCAAAACTCGTATTCCCTCACCACCTTCTCTAATCTCTAGTAGTTGCTTCTTGGAAAACAACAGATCTCTCTGTGTCTCCGACTGTTCGGGAAGCTCGGAGTGTCAAATTGCATCGGAGCCAAGCTCTATTTCTCCTTCGGTACAATGTCGACTTCCAACACAGAACAATCCGAATTGCAAAACGGAACCAGCGGACCCCAAGCACCGGCTTCTGACTCCGATCCCAACCCCACTGAATCCAAAGACATCTCGATCCAATCAAACGACGAACCACCGGCTGACTCCGAAGCTTCCAAGCCCGACGAATCCAAGGACGGTTCTACCCAATTGACCCAAGTGCAACCAACCAACGAAGAGGAGTTGAATCCCGGAGATAAACCCATCCAATCTGATGTTGCGCCGGTAGTGGATGTTGATTCAGATCCCAAGATCGACGAACCGGAATCGAACAATGCAAGGGAGCTGCGAAAAGATGAAGGGAGCAGAACCTTCACGATGAGAGAATTATTGAATGAATTGAAGAACGGAGATGGAAATGAAGATTCGGAAGCCGACAGGCGAGACCCTGGTACTCCTTACAGGTCCGTTTTCGAATGTGATTCTTATCTCAGTCTATATTGATACTAATTTTGTGCACGAGGGATCAAATTAGCACATTAGATCTCGTTAAACAAAAAGTGTATCTAACTGGTAAGACCCAATTAGACTTCGAAGTGATACGCCATAGGGTCAGAGTGGAAGTGAGTACTTTTACCGAAGAAACCCAACAATGAAAGAGCCTGTTTTGAGCATACCTACTGCACGGGATAGATTCTGTAATTTCGTGAGGTAGCGATCCCTTGACTAACAAACCTGAAAAAACGGGGTTAGAGGAAAGGGGGCCAGGCGTGAGGCCAGCCAATCCCCTCCGAAGCTTAAGTCAGTAAGATCAAAGAGATGTTTCTTAGTCAAGGAGCTATGGTTTGATTTTGCGTACCTTTGTCTATTTTTTTGAGGGATATTTATACCTGAATTAACAATGATTGCTCTAGATCTTCAGTCCCATCTGGACATCTCATATCTGACCCACCATCCCTCGTGCTGTGAATGATTCCCCTTTACGCCTCCTCGCCTCCTTGAATTGAATGCTCGGGGAATGGTATAAGTACTCGGCCGCAAGCCGAACATTTATAATACGAGCCGAGCAGCCCAATCCAAGAGGTCGGTGTCTAACACCGACAGGGCACGGATTACTCGGTGGATCAGAGAACTCGGAAGAACCAATCGCGTTGTTTCGGCGCATCAGTCATTAATGCTCCAGTCATCATGACAGTAGGCATAGACTTGCAGAGAGTAGTTGGTGACAGCCTCGCATTTATTTGTCTTATCACTATCATTCATCTCGCCATAAATGCGAGGTCACATCGCTTTGACTATGATGCCAGCTGTTGTACTCGGCCACTCTGTGTCATCATGCCTCGGCTCACCCCCTTGGCATCTTTCAGACATCCTAATGATTTTATTGGGCCACGTGTCACCCTGGGAGTTGAGGATCCACACAGGAGTCCTGCCAACTGCCCCCTAGCTGCAATCCCTTACGCGGCGCTCGACAAGTGGAGTGAAGGGATTGAGGCTCTATCACCATGCCTCATTAACGGTGACGGTTGCTTGCACATCTGGTGCCGCCCTTTTCAAATGCCCTAATGATGAGTCAACTCCTCGATTCTCGCTCCTTATGAGGCACTATAAATAGGGGGTTTCTTTGCCTTCTAAGAACTTTTGCATCCTTCATCTCTCCTCAGCAATCAGACCCCGAGTGCTCCCTTATCCTCCGAGTTTCCCTGGTTCCCCAAGTTCTCTTCGAAGACCAACCTCCTGTAAGTACTTCCACTTGAGCTTTTTCTCTCTCCGTTTCTTTTACATTTCGCCCTCTTAGCTCTCACCGATGGCCAAAACCAGTAGAACTAGGGGGGACACGTCTGTTAGGGCCAGTTCTACCCACAAAATGAGGAGAACCCAAGTAACAGACGAGAACATCCACACCTTTAGGGTCAGGTACCATATTCGCGAGCCTGTCTTCACCTTTCCCTTCAACCCTACTCACCATAGGAGGGACATGGGAAGTGAGGATATGATGCCTTTCTGGACGAAGGCCATCATGGAAGGAGGGTTGACCTTCCCCCTCCATCCCCTGTTACTGGACGAAGTCTTGATGCAATTGAAGCTCTTTCCCCTTCAGTGCGGGGTTAACTTCCTTTAGGATTGTGATGGGCGTAGTCGCCTTAAACACTCGGCTTGGGAATAACTTGGGGGTAAACGAAATTTTGTTCTGCTATGACCTAAGGCTAGTTGCCGGGGGACGATATTACCTCCAAGCCCGAGATCCCTCGATGTATCTGGTAACCCACATGCCTGACTCGGACAAGGGGTACGTGGACGATCTGATCATGCTCGGCGACGGTTGGAAGAAAGGGACCGGGCCCGAGTATGACGGATTGTACTGCCCCAAAGTGCCGAGGGATGAAGGTGTGTTTTCGTTTCGACTTCTTGATTTACATCTTTTTTTTAGGTCCGAGGGACATACTGATTTTTGCTCTGTTTTCGCAGAAGGATATCGTCGGGACTCTGCTCAACCGCTGAGGTCTCAAGTTCGGTTCGCTGATCTGCTAAAGGTTTGGTCCTCGGACCCGGTTGAATGAGTGACGCACACCCTCCTCGGCTATACGCCAACCTACAACCAGTTCTCCTAGATCCCTCCTCCTGTTAACCCTTCCGTTTGGGAAGATCACTCCTCGTCGGAAGAGGAAGAATCTGAGGGTGGTTCAGAAGAGGAGTCTTCTTATAACGCTACCGAGTCTCTTACATTCGACATGTTTAATCCACTACCCATCACCGCAGCAACCATGGAGGTCGCCGCCTCGACAAGGAGAACCAGGCTCGCAGGCTTGGCCGGGCCTTCCAATCCGGCGCCTATCATTCCTCAACCTCATCCCCCTCAAAAGCAGCCACCGTCGTCGCGCGCGCAACCCAGAGATTTGGCCGTGCCGATCAGGCAGAGGGCCCAACCTCAACAAGTCCAAATTCCAGTAGACTGACAGAGGGACAGGCGTGCCCGAGAAACCGAACAACATGAAGAGCGCCGTGTAAAGCAGCGACATGATGTCGCGGCCCCGGGGCCCTCCGTCTCGGGAGAGTGGGTTGGTCGGACCGAGACCAGAAGCGGCCGACTCGTTTTGGAAGCCGATTCAATCCTCCAATCTCCCGAAGTGGCCTTTACTGTCGCGGGGATGCTTCAGTTTGAGGCCCACATGGCCGTGTACAAGGGTTATTCGGACAACTGNACGACCGAACGCTTGACTCGTGTTTGTTTCGAGAGCGTTGCTCCAACAGTGGAGTCCTACACCCCTCGGGGCCGTGCTCCCAACGACTGAGCGCTTGGCTCGTGTTTGTAGCACCATAAAGACTGAAACCAGATTTAGTAATAGTTTTTTTTTAAATTTGATACATTCCATGGTCGAATTACATCATCACCATCCATATTTTGTAAACGATATGCGCCAGTNCGAGCACCCTCCAAAACACCTTGGTGGTAAGTTGATCGCCTCCCCGAGTAGCTATTATTCCCCTTTGGTCGTTTACTAATATTCCTCCTCTTTCAGGCTAGCCAGCAGGTGGGAGACATCATCGAACGCTTTTGGGAATACAAGCAAGAGACGAAGAACGCCGAGCGAGCCGCAGCCGCCAAGGACGACCATATTTTGAAGGTCGAGAGGACCCTCGGCGATCAGACCAAACACATTGCCGAGCTCATCCGCCAGCGAGACGCCATTCATGCCGAGCTGAATGAGGCCAAGGCGGGCGAAGCTGCAGCGATGAAATAGTCCGAGGAGTATGAGCTGTGCGTATCCTCCTCCGAGTCTAAGCTGCAAGAGTCCGAGTCTGTGATTAACGCTTTTACTGCCAAAGTGGACTCCTTGACAACAGAAAAAGCGGGAGAGCAGGAGAGGTTGCAATCGGAGTATCTGAGGGTGTGGTCGGCCACTCAAGACCAAATGGTCTCCGCTTTTGAGGAAACCAAGAAGAAGGCTTTCAAAGAGGGTTGAGATGTCGCCCTTCACGCCTGTCACGTCGAGGTTAGGTCGGACTTGTTTGCCAGGAATAGCTTCCGAAGCGAGACCGATGACGAGGCCCTGAATGAACAAGTCCGCCCCAACCTCAGCGCCCCTGCCGAGGCTGAAGGGCCGGTGGGTGAACCCATCACACTCAGCGACGGATCTGATCAGCCTTCTCCTGCCCTTCCGTCATTGCCTTCGGCTGAGCCAACAGATGAACCATTCTCTCTGCCCCCCATCATTAGTGGAGTGCATGACACCGAGCAGGACGAGATATCGGGGGCTGGAGATGGGTTACAGAGCCGATGAGGGGGCCACGGTGGGGAGGGAGCCGGTGATGAATGAATGAGTCGAGGATCTGAGCAGCTAGTCCATTTTTGTAATTTTGCAGCTTTGTACTGAGTTTTGTTAGTTTGTATGCCTGGGGACGCAAAGTCCCTTTTCTATAATGAATTCTGATTTTTAATCAATATGTTTTTTTCTATTGACTGTATTTCTAGGAAACAGCCACGCGGAGCTCGCTATTGGGTTTTTAGGACACGAGCGCTTGGCCCGTGTTTCTTTCGAGAGCGTTGCTCAAGGGGTGGAGTCTTACACCCCTCGGGGTCGTGTCCCCAAGGACCGAACGCTTGACTCGTTTATTTCGAGAGCGTTGCTCCAAGAGTGGAGTCTTACACCCCTTGGGGCCGTGCCCCCAACGACCGAGCGCTTGACTCGTTTGTTTCGAGAGCGTTGCTCCAACGGTGGAGTCTTACACCCCTCGGGGCTGTGCCCCCAACGACCGAACGCTTGACTCGTGTTTGTTTCGAGAGCGTTGCTCCAACAGTGGAGTCTTACACCCCTCGGGGCCGTGCTCTCAACAACTGAGCGCTTGGCTCGTGTTTGTAGCACCATGAAGACTGAAACCAGATTTAGTAATAGTTTTTTTAAAAATTTGATACATTCCATGGTCGAATTACATCGTCACCATCCATATTTTGTAAACGATATGCGCCAATGCCCCCCACGGAGATTACCTTGTAGGGACCCTCCCAATTAGGACCAAGTTTTCCATCAGTGGGCTTGCGCGTATTCCCTACCACTTTTTGCAGTACCAAATCTCCGACTTGGAATTCCCTCAATCGAACTTTTTTCTAGTGCTGTCGTGACAACTCCCCTTGGTACTTTGCCAGCTTGATGGACGCCAATGATCTCCTTTCCTCGGCTAGATCGAGATCCCTAGCGAGGGTTTGATCATTATTTGCCAAACTCGAAGGCTCGGCTCCGTATTGTTGGGAGTCCTACCTCCAATGGGATTACCGCCTCGACCCCATATGTCAGGGCGTACGGGGTTTCTCCCGTTGAAGTCCTCGGTGTGGTCTTGTATGCCCATAACACGTTAAGTAACTCTTCGGCCCACCTTCCCTTTGCTGCCTCGAGTCTCTTCTTGATTCCTACCAGCACAGTTTTGTTGGATACCTCAGCCTGCCCATTACACTGGGGATAGGTTAGCGTAGAATAGTAATTGCATATTCCGTATCCTGAGCAGAACTCTCGAAATGGGCCATTGTTGAATTGAGTTCCGTTGTCAGAAACGATAGCCCGGGGAATTCCAAATCGGGTGATGATGTTTTGCCACACGAATTTCCTTACTTCGACATCTCGAATACGGCTTAAGGGTTCCGCTTCGATCCATTTAGTAAAGTAATCGGTTGCCACTATCAAGAATTTCTTGCCCAGTGGGGATCTCGGGAGAGGTCCGACAATATCCATTCCCCACTGTGAGAAGGGCCATGAGCTCCTTAGCAAGTTCAAATCTCCAGTCGGTTGTCGAATAATGGAGGCAAACTTCTGACATTTTTCACATTTTCGAACATAACTTTTCGCATCCTTTTGCATGTAAGGCCACCAGTACCCTTGCGTCATTGCTCGGTGCGCAAGAGACCTTCCGCCTGTGTGGCTCCCACACACCCCTTCATGGATTTCGTACAATAGTGGTTCCACTTTGTCCTCGGGGACACATAGTAATAGTGGTCCCGAGAACAATTTTCTGTATAGTTGCTCATCCAACATCCGGAATCTGGGGGCTTTGAGCTTGATCTTTCTGGCCTCTTGGACGTCCTCCGGAAGCACTCCGCCTGCCAGGTACGCAATGATTGGCTTCATCCATCCCGACGGTGCCCCCATTATGGTTGGGTATACTTGTTCGGCCCTCTCTTCGTCTTTGCTCGGACTGTCCTGGATCTCGATAAGTATACGCCGAGATACCTCTGAGGCCAAAGCCAATGCCAGGCATGCTAAAGCGTCGGCGTGGGTGTTTTGATCTCTAGGGATCTAGGAAACTTCCACTTTTTCAAACTTTTCCATTCTGGATCTTGCCTTCTCATGATATGCCTTCATCCTGCTATCCCGGACCTCGAAGTCCCCGTTGACCTGGTTCACGACCAGCTGGAAATCACAAAAAATTTGAAGGTGTTTAACTCCAATCGAGCTTGCGGCGTCTAGTCCTGCTAGCAATACTTCGTACTCGGCTTCGTTGTTGGACGCCTTGAATTTCAATCTGACAGTCCTTTCAATGATGAACCATTCTGGGTTGGCTAGTACGATACCTGTCCCTACCCCCTGGCGTTCGAGGACCCATCAACATGGAGATCCCACACGTCCTCCGACCGATCCAGTGTTGGGGGCTTGCACGCAGAGAACTCGGCAACAAAATCCACCAGGACTTGTCCTTTTATTGACGTTCGGGGCTTGTACTTGATTTCAAACTCTCCGAGCTCTACAACCCATTTGGCAATCCTTCCGGACATATCAGCCTTGTGCAGGATCGACTTGAGAGGTCGGTCCGTAAAGATGTCTATGGCGTGAGCCTGGAAATAATGTCGGAGTTTCCTTGCCAAGACCACCAATGCCAATACCAATACCGACTTCTCCATCGGAGAGTATCTTGTCTCGGTGTCAAGCAAGGTCTTGCTTACGAAATATATGGGTCTCTGTGCCCCTTCGCTATCCCTGACCAGTGCTCCACTAACGGCGTCTTGAGAGACGGACAAATAAAGGCTTAACACCTTTTCTGTTGCTGGAACAGACAACGTCGGAGGGTGTTTCAAGTACTCCTTGATCCCTTCAAGAGCNAGACCACCAATGCCAATACCAATACCGACTTCTCCATCGGAGAGTATCTTGTCTCGGTGTCAAGCAAGGTCTTGCTTACGAAATATATGGGTCTCTGTGCCCCTTCGCTATCCCTGACCAATGCTCCACTAACGGCGTCTTGAGAGACGGACAAATAAAGGCTTAACACCTTTCCTGTTGCTGGAACAGACAACGTCAGNTTACCAAGACCACCAATTTCAATACCGATTTCTCCATCGAAGAGTATCTTGTCTCGGCGTCGAGCAAGGCCTTGCTTACAAAATACACGGGTCTCTGTGTGCCCTTTCGTTATCCCTGACCAATGCTCCACTAACGACGTCTTGAGAGACGGACAAATAAAGGCTTAACACCTCCCCTGCTACTGGAACAGACAACGTCGGAGGGTGTTTCAAGTACTCCTTGATCCCTTCAAGAGCTCGATCGCACTCCTCGTTCCAAACCCCATTAGCTGCCCCCCTTAACTTGGAAAAGAATGGTTTGCACTTATCGGACGATTTGGAAATAAACCTGTTAAGGGCCGCCAACATCCCGGCCAATTTCTAAACGTCCTTGACAGTCTTGGGCGCCTGGACATTCTGAATCGCTTGTATCTGCTCGAGGTTTGCCTCGATCCCCCGATGAGTGACTAAATACCCCAAAAAATTTCCAAANAATGGTTTGCACTTATCGGACGATTTGGAAATAAACCTGTTAAGGGCCGCCAACATCCCGGCCAATTTCTAAACGTCCTTGACAGTCTTGGGCGCCTGGACATTCTGAATCGCTTGTATCTGCTCGGGGTTTGCCTCGATCCCCCGATGAGTGACTAAATATCCCAAAAACTTTCCAGAACTTACTCCAAAGGCGCATTTCGAGGGGTTAAGTTTCAGGCCATATTCCCGGAGGATGGCAAATGTCGTCCCGAGATGGCGGAGATGGTCAGCCTCCTCCTTGTTCTTGACCAACATGTCATTAATGTACACCTCCATCGTGTCGTCGAGCTAGTCTTTGAAAATTTTATTCATTAATCGTTGGTAAGTTGTCNCTCCAAAGGCGCATTTCAAGGGGTTAAGTTTCAGGCCATATTCCCGGAGGATGGCAAATGTCGTCCCGAGATGGCGGAGATGGTCAGCCTCCTCCTTGCTCTTGACCAACATGTCATTAATGTACACCTCTATCGTGTCGTCGAGCTGGTCTTTGAAAATCTTATTCATTAATCGTTGGTAAGTTGTCCTGGCATTCTTCAACCCAAAGGGCATTACGGTATAACAGTAGATCCCCCGCGGAGTGATGAACGCCGTTTTCTCTTGATCTGGCTCGTGCAGGGGAATCTGGTGATATCCAGCTCGAGCATCCATGAAGGTGATGCGCCTGTGGCCGGCCGTGGCGTCTACGAGCTGATCAACCTTGGGCAAAGGGTACTCGTTCTTAGGGCAAGCCTTGTTTAGGTCCGTGAAATCCACACAGACTCGCCATTTTCCTTCTTTCTTCTTGACGCATACGGTATTAGACAGCCATTGGGGGAACTGCACCTCCTTGGTGGAACCCGCTCCCAACAACCTCTCCACTTCTTCTTCCACAGCTTTCGCATGATGGGGGGCAGTTTTTCAGGCCTTTTGCCTGACGGGTTTGAACGAGGGGTTCACATGGAGCCGATGGGTCATCACGTCGGCACTTATCCCCGTGATCTCGGCCTGGGTTCAGGCAAAGACATTNCATTTTTTTACGCTGATGACCATTTGTCCATCTGTTGTATATTATGATCTGGATTGGTTTATATTCATAAAATTATCGGTGGTGCTCCCCCCACCCAAAACCATCATCAAATAACTATCCATCATGTGTCTGCTTGTCTAGGGTAATAGTTTTATTGTGTTCTTAAACCATTCCTTGATCACAGGTCTATTTTTTTCTGTATATTTCTTTGTATCCTTTTCACCGACTGTAAATTGAATTACACGATGTGTCCACCTGTGGTCTTTGATTTTTTATATGGTGAAGAAAGTTATCCAGTTCTCTCATTTTCTGTATTAGAGATAACCCGTGTCTGAAGTCTGTACAACGAAAGTGAAAAGTAATGGATTTTTTTTTTTAGGGGGGGGGGGAATTCAATGTTAATGGTTTTGAGGGAGATGCTAGTGACCGTTGGATGAGTCTATTTGAGATCGTGAGATGGGCNTTAATCGTTGGTAAGTTGTCCTGGCATTCTTCAACCCAAAGGGCATTACGGTATAACAGTAGATCCCCCGCGGAGTGATGAACGCCGTTTTCTCTTGATCTGGCTCGTGCAGGGGAATCTGGTGATATCCAGCTCCAGCATCCATGAAGGTGATGCGCCTGTGGCCGGCCGTGGCGTCTACGAGCTGATCAACCTTGGGCAAAGGGTACTCGTTCTTAGGGCAAGCCTTGTTTAGGTCCGTGAAATCCACACAGACTCGCCATTTTCCTTCTTTCTTCTTGACGCATACGGTATTAGACAGCCATTGGGGGAACTGCACCTCCTTGGTGGAACCCGCTCCCAACAACCTCTCCACTTCTTCTTCCACAGCTTTCGCATGATGGGGGGCAGTTTTTCAGGCCTTTTGCCTGACGGGTTTGAACGAGGGGTTCACATGGAGCCGATGGGTCATCACGTCGGCACTTATCCCCGTGATCTCGGCCTGGGTTCAGGCAAAGACATTGGCATTGTGGGGTAAAAAAGAGGTCATATCATCCTTCTCTGCACCGCTGAGTGATTCCCCTATCAGGAAGTATTTCTCGCTGTCATCAGAGCTCAGGAGAACCTTTACCAAGGCTTCGGTGGAGCGGTCGGCAGGCTCTGTTATGGGCTCGTTCATCCCTGGCCGACCGTTCTGTGATTGTTATTTGGCAATCACCGCATCGGGATCGCGCTCTTGACTCCGGCTGCTTATTCCCGTTTTGACAGCAGCGTAGAAGCAGCTTTTTGCCGAGGCCTGGTCACCCTGGATTTCCATTACGCCCTGTGGTGTTGGGAACTTTATCTTCTGATGGTATGATAAATGGACCGCCTTAAGTGCATGCAACCATGATCTCCCCATAATTGCGTTGTACGGGGAGTCGGAGTCTACCACCACGAACTCTACTGGAATGGTCACCACCCCTGCTCGTACCATGAGAGTGATTTTTCCAAGGGGCAGGGCGCTGTAACCGTTGAATCCGATGAGGGGAGTCTTCATGGGTTCCAAATCCTTCTGAAAGAGTTCCATCTTGTTAAAAAGGTGATTGTACATTACCTCGGAGGAGCTGCCTGAGTCCCCCAATATCCTCTTAACGTCGAACTTTCCGACCCGCAATGTGATCACCAATGCATCCTCGTGGGGGAAGACCNTCGTAAGATAGCGATCCCTTGACTGGCAAACTTGAAAAAACGAGGTTAGAAGAAAGGGGGCCAGGCGTGAGTCCAGCCAATCCCCTCCGAAGCTTAAGTTAGTAAGATCAGAGGGATGTTTCTTAGTCAATGAGCTATGGTTTGATTTTGCGTACCTTTGTCCATTTTTCTGAGGGATATTTATACCTGAATTAACAATGATTGCTCTAGATCTTCAGTCCCATCTGGACATTTCACATCTGACACACCATCCCTCGTGCTGTGAATGCTTCCCCTTTACGCCTCCTCGAATTGAATGTTCGGGGAATGGTATAAGTGCTCGGCCGCAAGCCAAGTNTGCAACTCAGAGCGGAGGGAGTTGTATGTGGGTCGCTCCACCGTGCAGGCATGGATGACGTCGATCACGGGTGCTGTCTCAACTGGTCCTTCGGCTTGTTCCCCCGCCAACCCCCCAGNAATGTTCGGGGAATGGTATAAGTGCTCGGCCGCAAGCCAAGTATTTATACTACAAGCCGAGCAGCCCAATCCAAGAGGTCGGCGTCTGACACCGACAGGGCACGGACTACTTGGTGGATCAGAGANATCACGGGTGCTGTCTCAACTGGTCCTTCGGCTTGTTCCCCCGCCAACCCCCCAGGCCGGCCCTTGTCGATGAACTCTCCGAGGTGCCCCTGTTGCACCAACCGCTCTAAGAAGGACCGATAACTGTTGCATTCCTCCGTCAAATGGCCGACATCTCTATGATATGAACAACAGAGGGCCGAATTCCTTGTCGACGGGCGCTAAGCATCCTCAGGGGCCACCTGAAGTACGATTTGTTTTTGATTTTGGGAANCATAAATGCGAGGTCACATCGCTTTGACTATGATGCCAGCTGTTGTACTCGGCCGCTCTGTGTCACCATGCCTTGGCTCACTCCCTCGGCATCTTCCAGACATCTTAATGACTTTATTGGGCCACGNGGAAGTATCTTGTGAATGGGCTCGTTGAACACCGTGCTTACCCCCTGGAAGGATAGACGACTCGGGGGTGGGATTGGTCCTCCCCTCCAGGACGGTTGCTCCCTTTCCCTTTTTCTCGGCATTGTCACCCTATTTTCGGGTGCAGTGGACTCTTCCTCCACCTGGGCATACTTGTTTATCCGAGCTATCAAGTCTTTCATATTTGCCAGAACCTTCTTGGTCAATAATTTGTACAAATCTGTATCTCGGGACAGTCCCANGCTTATTGAAGTGTGTCTTGTTTTATATTATAGATATTTGTTCTTCTTATAGTTCTTAATAAGTTTTTTTCCCCCACTTTTTTTTATTCTTATAACCTGTTGCAGTCAAGAAAGCTCACAACAACACATGGAGCAGAATAATGCTGCCATTGAGTTGATCAACAGTGTCACTGGTGCTGATGAGGAGGGTCGGTCCCGCCAACGAATTCTTACATTTGCTGCAAAAAGGTAGTCATCGTGTTCTGTAGTTTTGATTGATCAACTACGCTGGCTTGCTTCACCTGTGCCCATATTTTTGATTCCCATTTCAGTAGCCAAAAGACTACATTCTCTGCATGCATTACATTAACAAAACTTTCTTGTAAACTTCAGACATTGTTAAACGGTCAATTCCACTATTATCATTGGAAAGTTAATATTCTGTTGTTGCAGAATGGTTTTTAAGTTATTTGTTCAAGTAGGTAGAGGCTCACAAAATTGAAACACAGCTGGGAACAATAGCATACTATTGTTGCTGGTGGTAACTCNTTTGGTCGGTGTCATAGATTGACATCAATTGTCTGTATTGCCGAAGATGGCTCTCAAGGTCGGTTTTTCCATCGTAGATCTTGAACCGCGGGACGGTAAACTTTTTTGGTAATTCGGCCTCCCTGATAGCCTGGACGAACGGCGAAATAACTTCGTCGAAGTGAACTGTGAGTTCGTTGTCGCGCTGAGCGACGAAGGGGACCCGAGGATCTTTAGCTGATCTATCTCCATGAGGCCTTCGGGGCATGGACTCCGCGTGAGATTCGGCGACTCCAATGCCCTCAGGTATCCCTCGGCGCAGGTCCCACCTGGATAGGTTTGCCTTTTGACCTAATTCTGACCGTCCCTCAAAGGCCGAGGATCCCCCTAGGCGGTCCTACCTTTTGGGCGTGTGCCTAACCCATTCCTTTCTGGAGGGACCACGCCGGAGGGACCTGGACAGGCTCTGGCTAGGCACCTGGTCCCCAACCCCGCGGCCGCGTTCATTCGCGCTGGCCGACTGCTCGAAATCGTCAAGGTGTCGTAGGACCTTGGCGTTCTCCCTCTCAAGCTGCTTAATACGTTTGGCCATCCGTTTCTCCACCATCTCCACAATGTCGTGGGCCCGGAGGTCACACCCCCCAAGGGACTGATCCATAGAGAACGTTCTTTGCGATGAGCGCCCCTGCCCATCTGATCGGCCTAATGAACCCGGTTCTAGGACCATTGGAAGCCGGACAGGATTTGCGTTCCTGGCCCGTACACTTACTCCCTCACCCTGAGATCGAGTGTTCACCATCAAACGATTGCCACCACAAAACTTAGCAATGCTTTCGTTCCCACAGACAGCGCCAAATTACACGGGATAGATCCTGCAATCTCGTAAGATAGCGATCCCTTGACTGGCAAACTTGAAAAAACGAGGTTAGAAGAAAGGGGGCCAGGCGTGAGTCCAGCCAATCCCCTCCGAAGCTTAAGTTAGTAAGATCA
>CAUOFW020005280.1:764765-819273 GCA_963454935.2 Ilex paraguariensis
CATTTTTTTACGCTGATGACCATTTGTCCATCTGTTGTATATTATGATCTGGATTGGTTTATATTCATAAAATTATCGGTGGTGCTCCCCCCACCCAAAACCATCATCAAATAACTATCCATCATGTGTCTGCTTGTCTAGGGTAATAGTTTTATTGTGTTCTTAAACCATTCCTTGATCACAGGTCTATTTTTTTCTGTATATTTCTTTGTATCCTTTTCACTGACTGTAAATTGAATTACACGATGTGTCCACCTGTGGTCTTTGATTTTTTATATGGTGAAGAAAGTTATCCAGTTCTCTCATTTTCTGTATTAGAGATAACCCGTGTCTGAAGTCTGTACAACGAAAGTGAAAAGTAATGGATTTTTTTTTTTAGGGGGGGGGGGAATTCAATGTTAATGGTTTTGAGGGAGATGCTAGTGACCGTTGGATGAGTCTATTTGAGATCGTGAGATGGGCTTATTGAAGTGTGTCTTGTTTTATATTATAGATATTTGTTCTTCTTATAGTTCTTAATAAGTTTTTTTCCCCCACTTTTTTTTATTCTTATAACCTGTTGCAGTCAAGAAAGCTCACAACAACACATGGAGCAGAATAATGCTGCCATTGAGTTGATCAACAGTGTCACTGGTGCTGATGAGGAGGGTCGGTCCCGCCAACGAATTCTTACATTTGCTGCAAAAAGGTAGTCATCGTGTTCTGTAGTTTTGATTGATCAACTACGCTGGCTTGCTTCACCTGTGCCCATATTTTTGATTCCCATTTCAGTAGCCAAAAGACTACATTCTCTGCATGCATTACATTAACAAAACTTTCTTGTAAACTTCAGACATTGTTAAACGGTCAATTCCACTATTATCATTGGAAAGTTAATATTCTGTTGTTGCAGAATGGTTTTTAAGTTATTTGTTCAAGTAGGTAGAGGCTCACAAAATTGAAACACAGCTGGGAACAATAGCATACTATTGTTGCTGGTGGTAACTCTTTTCTTTTTCTTGATTTCTTTTGAAGTTTTTCTCAATTATGAAGTTGTTTCACGACTGATGCAGAATGTTTTAAATATCTAAAAAAAAAAGTAAGTGGAGGCTAACAAAATTCCAACTCAACTTTGAACTGTAGTAACGTGCTATTGTTGCTGTTGGCAACTCTTTTTTTTCTTATTTTCTTAACTTTTGGTTTGAGTGGTGCTTTCCTCCCTCGANAAAAAAAAGTAAGTGGAGGCTAACAAAATTCCAACTCAACTTTGAACTGTAGTAACATGCTATTGTTGCTGTTGGCAACTCTTTTTTTTCTTATTTTCTTAACTTTTGGTTTGAGTGGTGCTTTCCTCCCTCAANTCGGCGACTCCAATGCCCTCAGGTATCCCTCGGCGCAGGTCCCACCTGGATAGGTTTGCCTTTTGACCTAATTCTGACCGTCCCTCAAAGGCCGAGGATCCCCCTAGGCGGTCCTACCTTTTGGGCGTGTGCCTAACCCATTCCTTTCTGGAGGGACCACGCCGGAGGGACCTGGACAGGCTCTGGCTAGGCACCTGGTCCCCAACCCCGCGGCCGCGTTCATTCGCGCTGGCCGACTGCTCGAAATCGTCAAGGTGTCGTAGGACCTTGGCGTTCTCCCTCTCAAGCTGCTTAATACGTTTGGCCATCCGTTTCTCCACCATCTCCACAATGTCGTGGGCCCGGAGGTCACACCCCCCAAGGGACTGATCCATAGAGAACGTTCTTTGCGATGAGCGCCCCTGCCCATCTGATCGGCCTAATGAACCCGGTTCTAGGACCATTGGAAGCCGGACAGGATTTGCGTTCCTGGCCCGTACACTTACTCCCTCACCCTGAGATCGAGTGTTCACCATCAAACGATTGCCACCACAAAACTTAGCGATGCTTTCGTTCCCACAGACAGCGCCAAATTACACGGGATAGATCCTGCAATCTCGTAAGATAGCGATCCCTTGACTGGCAAACTTGAAAAAACGAGGTTAGAAGAAAGGGGGCCAGGCGTGAGTCCAGCCAATCCCCTCCGAAGCTTAAGTTAGTAAGATCAGAGGGATGTTTCTTAGTCAATGAGCTATGGTTTGATTTTGCGTACCTTTGTCCATTTTTCTGAGGGATATTTATACCTGAATTAACAATGATTGCTCTAGATCTTCAGTCCCATCTGGACATTTCACATCTGACACACCATCCCTCGTGCTGTGAATGCTTCCCCTTTACGCCTCCTCGAATTGAATGCTCGGGGAATGGTATAAGTGCTCGGCCGCAAGCCAAATATTTATACTACAAGCCGAGCAGCCCAATCCAAGAGGTCGGCGTCTGACACCGACAGGGCACGGACTACTTGGTGGATCAGAGAACTTGGGAGGACCAATCGCGTTGTTTCGGCGCATCAGTCATTAATGCTCCAGTCATCATGACAGTAGACATAGACTTGCAGAGAGCAGTTGGTGGCAGCCCCGCATTTATTTGTCTTGTCACTATCACTCATCTTGCCATAAATGCGAGGTCACATCGCTTTGACTATGATGCCAGCTGTTGTACTCGGCCGCTCTGTGTCACCATGCCTTGGCTCACCCCCTCGGCATCTTCCAGACATCTTAATGACTTTATTGGGCCACGTGTGGGAGTTGAGGATCCACACAGGAGTCCCGCCACCTACCTAATAATGATACCTGGATTTCCAAATTTTACCGAGTCTGGATCGAGGCTAGACTGCTGCTTGCAAACTACATAGAAGAAAAACAAAAAGTTCTTTAGTAGGTACCGTCTGGTAATTTTTCTCAAATCTATTTAATAACATCAATGGCAATTGGAATCATGAGAGAAACATCAATAATAGAACAAATGAAATTTCGTTTCAGTCGTTCTTACAAGTTACATTAGATGTGATAATAACAGTAAAACAAAAAGTAAATCTATACTATTTAAGGTCATTGATGTCAGCACTTCACGTCTCAGCAAGGTAACAGCTTGATATATTTCCCCAACACTCTCATTTTTTTCTTCCTCAAAAGCATTTTTTTACGCTGATGACCATTTGTCCATCTGTTGTATATTATGATCTGGATTGGTTTATATTCATAAAATTATCGGTGGTGCTCCCCCCACCCAAAACCATCATCAAATAACTATCCATCATGTGTCTGCTTGTCTAGGGTAATAGTTTTATTGTGTTCTTAAACCATTCCTTGATCACAGGTCTATTTTTTTCTGTATATTTCTTTGTATCCTTTTCACTGACTGTAAATTGAATTACACGATGTGTCCACCTGTGGTCTTTGATTTTTTATATGGTGAAGAAAGTTATCCAGTTCTCTCATTTTCTGTATTAGAGATAACCCGTGTCTGAAGTCTGTACAACGAAAGTGAAAAGTAATGGATTTTTTTTTTTAGGGGGGGGGGGAATTCAATGTTAATGGTTTTGAGGGAGATGCTAGTGACCGTTGGATGAGTCTATTTGAGATCGTGAGATGGGCTTATTGAAGTGTGTCTTGTTTTATATTATAGATATTTGTTCTTCTTATAGTTCTTAATAAGTTTTTTTCCCCCACTTTTTTTTATTCTTATAACCTGTTGCAGTCAAGAAAGCTCACAACAACACATGGAGCAGAATAATGCTGCCATTGAGTTGATCAACAGTGTCACTGGTGCTGATGAGGAGGGTCGGTCCCGCCAACGAATTCTTACATTTGCTGCAAAAAGGTAGTCATCGTGTTCTGTAGTTTTGATTGATCAACTACGCTGGCTTGCTTCACCTGTGCCCATATTTTTGATTCCCATTTCAGTAGCCAAAAGACTACATTCTCTGCATGCATTACATTAACAAAACTTTCTTGTAAACTTCAGACATTGTTAAACGGTCAATTCCACTATTATCATTGGAAAGTTAATATTCTGTTGTTGCAGAATGGTTTTTAAGTTATTTGTTCAAGTAGGTAGAGGCTCACAAAATTGAAACACAGCTGGGAACAATAGCATACTATTGTTGCTGGTGGTAACTCTTTTCTTTTTCTTGATTTCTTTTGAAGTTTTTCTCAATTATGAAGTTGTTTCACGACTGATGCAGAATGTTTTAAATATCTAAAAAAAAAAGTAAGTGGAGGCTAACAAAATTCCAACTCAACTTTGAACTGTAGTAACATGCTATTGTTGCTGTTGGCAACTCTTTTTTTTCTTATTTTCTTAACTTTTGGTTTGAGTGGTGCTTTCCTCCCTCAATCATAATTTACAATCTTATGCCAAACCCAGATTTCCTTGGCACTTTGTTACATTCCTTTCATTTTGGTAAAACTAATTTCCTTGGTAGCATTGATGGATAGATTGCTTCTGGTTTAACCTTCTAAATGCTTTTAGTGCTCCTACTTACAGGTTTTGGATGTGTTTATAGTTGAGCATCCTTTGCATGCTTTTTTTATACTAATGTTGTGTTAGAAGTTTATATTATGTAATAAATCTCTTAACATAGATTCAGTTAGCGTCTACGCCACCTGTGGCATTGAAATATAGGCCCCTTATGAGGAATGGATAAAAGAAATTGTTGTTTGTTACTTCTTGTTTTCATTGTTTGAATAAACATTACTTTTTAACATAATTCATTGACAATATCTCAGCTGAATTGTTAATTTTGTTCTTGTAAGAATTACATTTTCATGAATATCTTTTGGCGTTTTAATGCAGATACGCTAGTGCTATTGATAGAAATCCAGATGATTATGATGCACTCTATAATTGGGCTCTGGTCCTTCAGGTCTAACGTTGTGCACTTGAATATTAACTTATAATCATTACGTGGCAGTGGTTAGATGCAAGGNCGGTTCTAGGACCATTGGAAGCCGGACAGGATTTGCGTTCCTGGCCCGTACACTTACTCCCTCACCCTGAGATCGAGTGTTCACCATCAAACGATTGCCACCACAAAACTTAGCAATGCTTTCGTTCCCACAGACAANATCAAAATATTGTTTCGAAACGGTCGAAACGTTTCCGTTTCCAAGGAGACCGAAACGAAATAGTGATGAAATCGAAATTTTGATATTTCGAAGTATTCTATAATGTTTTTAAATGTATTATAATATTTCAATGCATTTGCATAATTGTTTTAGAATGTTTCAAGATATTTCAGAATACTTTGATATATTTCTATCAATGTTTTTAAAAAATAATTTTTAAATTTTTTATTTTTTTCATTATATTTTCAAAACGGGTCAAAACGTTTTTGAAACACGTTGAAACGTTTTCGTTTCCTAGGTGACCGNCAATGCATTTGCATAATTGTTTTAGAATGTTTCAAGATATTTCAGAATACTTTGATATATTTCTATCAATGTTTTTAAAAAATAATTTTTAAATTTTTTATTTTTTTCATTATATTTTCGAAACGGGTCAAAACGTTTTTGAAACACATTGAAACGTTTTCGTTTCCTAGGTGACCGAAACAATCTACCGAAACGATATTTTGATCCTTGGTTAGATGCACTCTTTTTTTTTCTTGTCCTTTTTGCTCTATGTTTTTTTTTTTCGAAAGAAAGGATCCAGTAAATGCGTTTTATTGAAAATGTAACTGAAATATTCAAGACGAGAAACTGTTCACATGACACCAAAGAACANGAAACAATCTACCGAAACGATATTTTGATCCTTGGTTAGATGCACTCTTTTTTTTTCTTGTCCTTTTTGCTCTATGTTTTTTTTTTTCGAAAGAAAGGATCCCGTAAATGCGTTTTATTGAAAATGTAACTGAAATATTCAAGACGAGAAACTGTTCACATGACACCAAAGAACATTTATATATCAGATTTTGCATTTTGGGTGCTTTCAACATCTTCTTGTTTAAACCATGGGATCAAACCAATATTACTTGACTTTGTCTGCAGGAAAGTGCAGATAATGTTAGTCCAGACTCTAGTTCACCTTCTAAAGATGCATTGCTTGAAGAGGCGTGTAGAAAGTATGATGAGGCCACCCATCTTTGCCCTACACTTCATGATGTATGTAGTTATCTCCTTGATATTGGAGAGTCCAAAATTTAAACATCATGTCTTGTTCTATATGTATACTTTTTTGAGTAGAGAAAAGAAATTTTTCTAAAAGATGGAAAACAAAGCTACCCAATATCAGAGGCTGCATGGGAGAACACAACTAGGTTCTAAAATGCAAAGAATTTTTATCTGGCTTATGTTGTATTAGATGTTAGATTGAATGCACTATCATAGATAAGCATCTTGTTTCATGAATCCACTTCATATTGATCTGCAATTTATTGTCATCCCAGGCTTATTATAATTGGGCCATAGCAATCTCCGATCGTGCTAAAATGCGTGGGCGTACAAAGGAAGCTGAAGAACTATGGAAGCAGGTTTAACCTTATGACTATTTCATTTCTCTCATGTTATACACATTCTTGTATTTATAGGTACTAGCAATGGAACACGTGCGTTGCAACTTGCACGTGAAAGTTTTCATTAAAATATTTGATAAAATACATAAAAAAATAATCATATAGTTAAATTAGATATTTTCTCATATTTATCATACTTAAATTGTTTGTATTGTGGGTAAAGATAAAAAGATACATATATCGATTTTTTGGCACCGGAAATAATATTGTATCAATGAAGTTGTCGATATGTATTAATATTGGAGTTTTGGAAATAAAGAATAATATTTTTGTATAATCTGTTAAGAGTAACATGACCACCTAAAAGTTGTGTAAGGGTAGAGATTTACATAATATGTTAGAAGTTAGTTTGTTATTAGAATATAAAAGGATATAACAGTAATCAGGACATGTTAGTCTTTATAATTTTTTATAAGGTCNGCGTCAACAGAGCGCCAATGTCCTTAGGCTTCTTGCTGCTGGTGATGAATCGGGCCAGGAAAAGCCCTGTCAACTGCCTCTAGGACCCTATGCTCTCGGGGGCGAGGTTCTCGTACCACCTCATGCCCGTGTCCCCGAGGCTCATGGGAAAAACTCGGCACAACACCCTTTGGTCGATGTCATAGATTGACATCAATTGTCTGTATTGCCGAAGATGGCTCTCAGGGTCGGTCTTTCCATCGTAGATCTTGAACTGCGGGACGGTAAACTTTTTTGGTATTTCGGCCTCCCTAATAGCCTGGACGAACGGCGAAATAACTTCGTCGGAGTGAACTGCGAGTTTGTTGTCGCGCTGAGCGACGAAGGGGACCTGNTGGCATCTTTTGTGGTGTTGAAAAGATACAATGCCACTTTTCTGGTTCTTATTGCGTCAGGCTGTATTCTTTATTCATTGGAAGTAGTGCAGCTTTATCGTAAAACATAACTTTGAAAGGAAAAGCNTGGCATCTTTTGTGGTGTTGAAAAGATACAATGCCACTTTTCTGGTTCTTATTGCGACAGGCTGTATTCTTTATTCATTGGAAGTAGTGCAGCTTTATCGTAAAACATAACTTTGAAAGGAAAAACNCGAAGGGGACCTGAGGATCTTTAGCTGATCTATCTCCATGAGGCCTTCGGGGCATGGACTCCGCGTGAGATTCGGCGACTCCAATGCCCTCAGGTATCCCTCGGCGCAGGTCCCACCTGGATAGGTTCGCCTTTTGACCCAATTCTGACCGTCCCTCAAAGGCCGAGGATCCCCCTGGGCGGTCCTACCTTTTGGGCGTGTGCCTAACCCATTCCTTTCTGGAGGGACCTAGACAGGCTCTGGCTGGGCACCTGGTCCCCAACCCCGCGGCCGCGTTCATTCGCGCTGGCCGACTGCTCGAAATCGTCAAGGTGTCGTAGGACCTTAACGTTCTCCCTCTCAAGCTGTTTAATACGTTTGGCCATCCGTTTCTCCACCATCTCCACAATGTCGTGGGCCCGGAGGTCACACCCCCCAAGGGACTGATCCATAGAGAACGTTCTTTGCGACGAGCGCCCCTGCCCATCTAATCGGCCTAATGAACCCGGTTCTAGGACCATTGGAAGCCGGACAGGATTTGCGTTCCTGGCCCGTACACTTACTCCCTCACCCTGAGATCGAGTGTTCACCATCAAACGATTGCCACCACAAAACTTAGCGATGCTTTCGTTCCCACAGACGACGCCAAATTACACGGGATAGATCCTGCAATCTCGTAAGATAGCGATCCCTTGACTGGCAAACTTGAAAAAACGAGGTTAGAAGAAAGAGGGCCAGGCGTGAGTCCAGCCAATCCCCTCCGAAGCTTAAGTTAGTAAGATCAAAGGGATGTTTCTTAGTAAATGAGCTATGGTTTGATTTTGCGTACCTTTGTCCATTTTTCTGAGGGATATTTATACCTGAATTAACAATGATTGCTCTAGATCTTCAGTCCCATCTGGACATTTCACATCTGACACACCATCCCTCGTGCTGTGAATGCTTCCCCTTTACGCCTCCTCGAATTGAATGCTCGGGGAATGGTATAAGTGCTCGGCCGCAAGCCAAATATTTATACTACAAGCCGAGCAGCCCAATCCAAGAGGTCGGCGTCTGACACCGACAGGGCACGGACTACTTGGTGGATCAGAGAACTTGGGAGGACCAATCGCGTTGTTTCGGCGCATCAGTCATTAATGCTCCAGTCGTCATGACAGTAGACATAGACTTGCAGAGAGCAGTTGGTGGCAGCCCCGCATTTATTTGTCTTGTCACTATCACTCATCTTGCCATAAATGCGAGGTCACATCGCTTTGACTATGATGCCAGCTGTTGTACTCAGCCGCTCTGTGTCACCATGCCTTGGCTCACTCCCTCGGCATCTTCCAGACATCTTAATGACTTTATTGGGCCACGTGTGGGAGTTGAGGATCCACACAGGAGTCCCGCCACCTACCTAATAATGATACCTGGATTTCCAAATTTTACCGAGTCTGGATCGGGGCTAGACTGCTGCTTGCAAACTACATAGAAGAAAAACAAAAAGTTCTTTAGTAGGTACCGTCTGGTAATTTTTCTCAAATCTATTTAATAACATCAATGGCAATTGGAATCATGAGAGAAACATCAATAATAGAACAAATGAAATTTCGTTTCAGTCGTTCTTACAAGTTACATTAGATGTGATAATAACAGTAAAACAAAAAGTAAATCTATACTATTTAAGGTCATTGATGTCAGCACTTCACGTCTCAGCAAGGTAACAGCTTGATATATTTCCCCAACACTCTCATTTTTTTACGCTGATGACCATTTGTCCATCTGTTGTATATTATGATCTGGATTGGTTTATATTCATAAAATTATCGGTGGTGCTCCCCCCACCCAAAACCATCATCAAATAACTATCCATCATGTGTCTGCTTGTCTAGGGTAATAGTTTTATTGTGTTCTTAAACCATTCCTTGATCACAGGTCTATTTTTTTCTGTATATTTCTTTGTATCCTTTTCACTGACTGTAAATTGAATTACACGATGTGTCCACCTGTGGTCTTTGATTTTTTATATGGTGAAGAAAGTTATCCAGTTCTCTCATTTTCTGTATTAGAGATAACCCGTGTCTGAAGTCTGTACAACGAAAGTGAAAAGTAATGGATTTTTTTTTTTAGGGGGGGGGGGAATTCAATGTTAATGGTTTTGAGGGAGATGCTAGTGACCGTTGGATGAGTCTATTTGAGATCGTGAGATGGACTTATTGAAGTGTGTCTTGTTTTATATTATAGATATTTGTTCTTCTTATAGTTCTTAATAAGTTTTTTTCCCCCACTTTTTTTTATTCTTATAACCTGTTGCAGTCAAGAAAGCTCACAACAACACATGGAGCAGAATAATGCTGCCATTGAGTTGATCAACAGTGTCACTGGTGCTGATGAGGAGGGTCGGTCCCGCCAACGAATTCTTACATTCGCTGCAAAAAGGTAGTCATCGTGTTCTGTAGTTTTGATTGATCAACTACGCTGGCTTGCTTCACCTGTGCCCATATTTTTGATTCCCATTTCAGTAGCCAAAAGACTACATTCTCTGCATGCATTACATTAACAAAACTTTCTTGTAAACTTCAGACATTGTTAAACGGTCAATTCCACTATTATCATTGGAAAGTTAATATTCTGTTGTTGCAGAATGGTTTTTAAGTTATTTGTTCAAGTAGGTAGAGGCTCACAAAATTGAAACACAGCTGGGAACAATAGCATACTATTGTTGCTGGTGGTAACTCTTTTCTTTTTCTTGATTTCTTTTGAAGTTTTTCTCAATTATGAAGTTGTTTCACAACGACTGATGCAGAATGTTTTAAATATCTAAAAAAAAAAGTAAGTGGAGGCTAACAAAATTCCAACTCAACTTTGAACTGTAGTAACATGCTATTGTTGCTGTTGGCAACTCTTTTTTTTCTTATTTTCTTAACTTTTGGTTTGAGTGGTGCTTTCCTCCCTCAATCATAATTTACAATCTTATGCCAAACCCAGATTTCCTTGGCACTTTGTTACATTCCTTTCATTTTGGTAAAACTAATTTCCTTGGTAGCATTGATGGATAGATTGCTTCTGGTTTAACCTTTTAAATGCTTTTAGTGCTCCTACTTACAGGTTTTGGATGTGTTTATAGTTGAGCATCCTTTGCATGCTTTTTTTATACTAATGTTGTGTTAGAAGTTTATATTATGTAATAAATCTCTTAACATAGATTCAGTTAGCGTCTACGCTACCCGTGGCATTGAAATATAGGCCCCTTATGAGGAATGGATAAAAGAAATTGTTGTTTGTTACTTCTTGTTTTCATTGTTTGAATAAACATTACTTTTTAACATAATTCATTGACAATATCTCAGCTGAATTGTTAATTTTGTTCTTGTAAGAATTACATTTTCATGAATATCTTTTGGCGTTTTAATGCAGATACGCTAGTGCTATTGATAGAAATCCAGATGATTATGATGCACTCTATAATTGGGCTCTGGTCCTTCAGGTCTAACGTTGTGCACTTGAATATTAACTTATAATCATTACGTGGCAGTGGTTAGATGCAAGGATCAAAATATTGTTTCGAAACGGTCGAAACGTTTCCGTTTCCAAGGAGACCGAAACGAAATAGTGATGAAATCGAAATTTTGATATTTCGAAGTATTCTATAATGTTTTTAAATGTATTATAATATTTCAATGCATTTGCATAATTGTTTTAGAATGTTTCAAGATATTTCAGAATACTTTGATATATTTCTATCAATGTTTTTAAAAAATAATTTTTAAATTTTTTATTTTTTTCATTATATTTTCAAAACGGGTCAAAACGTTTTTGAAACACGTTGAAACGTTTTCGTTTCCTAGGTGACCGAAACAATCTACCGAAACGATATTTTGATCCTTGGTTAGATGCACTCTTTTTTTTTCTTGTCCTTTTTGCTCTATGTTTTTTTTTTTCGAAAGAAAGGATCCCGTAAATGCGTTTTATTGAAAATGTAACTGAAATATTCAAGACGAGAAAACTGTTCACATGACACCAAAGAACATTTATATATCAGATTTTGCATTTTGGGTGCTTTCAACATCTTCTTGTTTAAACCATGGGATCAAACCAATATTACTTGACTTTGTCTGCAGGAAAGTGCAGATAATGTTAGTCCAGACTCTAGTTCACCTTCTAAAGATGCATTGCTTGAAGAGGCGTGTAGAAAGTATGATGAGGCCACCCATCTTTGCCCTACACTTCATGATGTATGTAGTTATCTCCTTGATATTGGAGAGTCCAAAATTTAAACATCATGTCTTGTTCTATATGTATACTTTTTTGAGTAGAGAAAAGAAATTTTTCTAAAAGATGGAAAACAAAGCTACCCAATATCAGAGGCTGCATGGGAGAACACAACTAGGTTCTAAAATGCAAAGAATTTTTATCTGGCTTATGTTGTATTAGATGTTAGATTGAATGCACTATCATAGATAAGCATCTTGTTTCATGAATCCACTTCATATTGATCTGCAATTTATTGTCATCCCAGGCTTATTATAATTGGGCCATAGCAATCTCCGATCGTGCTAAAATGCGTGGGCGTACAAAGGAAGCTGAAGAACTATGGAAGCAGGTTTAACCCTATGACTATTTCATTTCTCTCATGCTATACACATTCTTGTATTTATAGGTACTAGCAATGGAACACGTGCGTTGCAACTTGCACGTGAAAGTTTTCATTAAAATATTTGATAAAATACATAAAAAAATAATCATATAGTTAAATTAGATATTTTCTCATATTTATCATACTTAAATTGTTTGTATTGTGGGTAAAGATAAAAAGATACATATATCGATTTTTTGGCACCGGAAATAATATTGTATCAATGAAGTTGTCGATATGTATTAATATTGGAGTTTTGGAAATAAAGAATAATATTTTTGTATAATCTGTTAAGAGTAACATGACCACCTAAAAGTTGTGTAAGGGTAGAGATTTACATAATATGTTAGAAGTTAGTTTGTTATTAGAATATAAAAGGATATAACAGTAATCAGGACATGTTAGTCTTTATAATTTTTTATAAGGTCAAAATAGTGAATCAAAACTTTTTTATGTAAGGTACTTTTATTAGTAGTATAAATATATTTATTTTTCTGCAGTTTTCTTTTCTACTAAAATAACTTGTGTTTCCTACAAATATCTGTTCAATATTTTTTTCAAAGGTGATTTTTGGATCTTCAAATCTAACACTATGCTTGGTAGTGATGAAAAATGTGATTTGTGATGGTGGTGGTGGCATCTTTTGTGGTGTTGAAAAGATACAATGCCACTTTTCTGGTTCTTATTGCGACAGGCTGTATTCTTTATTCATTGGAAGTAGTGCAGCTTTATCGTAAAACATAACTTTGAAAGGAAAAACCCCTCTTATTCTTTTTTCTTTTTGCAGGCGACAAAAAACTATGAAAAAGCTGTCCAACTGAACTGGAACAGTCCCCAGGTAAAACTACAAGAAACTTTAAAATCAGCCTTACAATTCCATCCAAAATCTGATTACCTTCCTGATTGCATTTTTCTTGTTTCTTCAATTGTGTGTGTGTGTGTGTGCATATAATTCTATCATGACTAACGCAAGTCATGATAGAAGAGAGAGTGCATATATAAGAGTGTGTATAAGAGAGATTGTGTGGATATAATTCTATCATGCACCCTCCTTTGATTTTATTCAGAATGAAGATTTTTTTTCTTCTCTGCTCTAACTTCATGATAATTTTTTTTTTTGTCAGGCACTTAATAACTGGGGACTTGCTCTTCAGGTACGTCTAGTTGAATTAACTTTGCCTGAAAGTCATTTTGGGGCATTTCTGTTTCAAGAGTTACATAGTGGACCTGTTTTTTTAAAACAAATCTTGAAATTTTCTATACATGTGGGTGTACTGGGAAGTTTGGTTTTGACTTTTGATCTTATGTTAACAATGTGCGCCTCAGGAACTCAGTGCAATTGTAGCTGCACGTGAAAAGCAGACTATTGTAAAAACTGCAATTAGTAAGGTACAAAAGTTACTTGGAGACAGCATGCTTGGGCAAATGAATACCAGTTAGTTGGAAATCGAGTTGTATGTTCTATTTTTGTTATACCTTTCACTTATGCTGTAATGCAGTTCCGAGCAGCAATACAGTTGCAGTTTGATTTCCATAGGGCAATTTACAACCTTGGCACTGTTCTGGTTGGTTTCCGATTTCTTGTTGTCCTTTCATATTTTGGACCAATAGAAAAAAAAAGGGGAAAAAGAGAAGACATATTAATCTTTTCTTTCCATTCTACATATTCAGTATGGATTAGCAGAAGACATGTCAAGAACTGGTGGATCATTCAATGCAAAAGAGGTTCCCCCTAATGAGCTATACAGCCAATCTGCAATCTATATTGCTGCTGCTCATGCATTGAAACCAAATTACTCAGTGAGCACCTCCATTTGTTGGTTCCTAATCNTGTGTAAGGGTAGAGATTTACATAATATGTTAGAAGTTAGTTTGTTATTAGAATATCAAAGGATATAACAGTAATCAGGACATGTTAGTCTTTATAATTTTTTATAAGGTCAAAATAGTGAATCAAAACTTTTTTATGTAAGGTACTTTTATTAGTAGTATAAATATATTTATTTTTCTGCAGTTTTCTTTTCTACTAAAATAACTTGTGTTTCCTACAAATATCTGTTCAATATTTTTTTCAAAGGTGATTTTTGGATCTTCAAATCTAACACTATGCTTGGTAGTGATGAAAAATGTGATTTGTGATGGTGGTGGTGGCATCTTTTGTGGTGTTGAAAAGATACAATGCCACTTTTCTGGTTCTTATTGCGACAGGCTGTATTCTTTATTCATTGGAAGTAGTGCAGCTTTATCGTAAAACATAACTTTGAAAGGAAAAACCCCTCTTATTCTTTTTTCTTTTTGCAGGCGACAAAAAACTATGAAAAAGCTGTCCAACTGAACTGGAACAGTCCCCAGGTAAAACTACAAGAAACTTTAAAATCAGCCTTACAATTCCATCCAAAATCTGATTACCTTCCTGATTGCATTTTTCTTGTTTCTTCAATTGTGTGTGTGTGTATGTGCATATAATTCTATCATGACTAACGCAAGTCATGATAGAAGAGAGAGTGCATATATAAGAGTGTGTATAAGAGAGATTGTGTGGATATAATTCTATCATGCACCCTCCTTTGATTTTATTCAGAATGAAGATTTTTTTTCTTCTCTGCTCTAACTTCATGATAATTTTTTTTTTTGTCAGGCACTTAATAACTGGGGACTTGCTCTTCAGGTACGTCTAGTTGAATTAACTTTGCCTGAAAGTCATTTTGGGGCATTTCTGTTTCAAGAGTTACATAGTGGACCTGTTTTTTTAAAACAAATCTTGAAATTTTCTATACATGTGGGTGTACTGGGAAGTTTGGTTTTGACTTTTGATCTTATGTTAACAATGTGCGCCTCAGGAACTCAGTGCAATTGTAGCTGCACGTGAAAAGCAGACTATTGTAAAAACTGCAATTAGTAAGGTACAAAAGTTACTTGGAGACAGCATGCTTGGGCAAATGAATACCAGTTAGTTGGAAATCGAGTTGTATGTTCTATTTTTGTTATACCTTTCACTTATGCTGTAATGCAGTTCCGAGCAGCAATACAGTTGCAGTTTGATTTCCATAGGGCAATTTACAACCTTGGCACTGTTCTGGTTGGTTTCCGATTTCTTGTTGTCCTTTCATATTTTGGACCAATAGAAAAAAAAAGGGGAAAAAGAGAAGACATATTAATCTTTTCTTTCCATTCTACATATTCAGTATGGATTAGCAGAAGACATGTCAAGAACTGGTGGATCATTCAATGCAAAAGAGGTTCCCCCTAATGAGCTATACAGCCAATCTGCAATCTATATTGCTGCTGCTCATGCATTGAAACCAAATTACTCAGTGAGCACCTCCATTTGTTGGTTCCTAATCATTTTCAACTTTGTTTTGTTGTGGGGGGTGGGGTGGGATGTAGAATATGACATTTTCTGTTGCCACTTCATGGTATAAATTTCATCACCAGTTTGGATGAGATCCAGTTGTGTTGACGCGTGCACACTGCACGTGTGTGGTGAGAATCTATTTAAAAATTGGGTGCTCCAAGGACGTGACAAAAGCAGCCATTAGCATTTGTTTTTCACTTACAGAGAGGTATTTACCTGGAGTGGATGCTTGAAAAATCGTCAGTTGGAAGCCATCTTATGTAGTCTTTATAGTTTATTTTTATCTGTTTTCTCAGTGCATATTTAGCCTTAATATTTAGGATTGATGTAAACTTAAATCTTGTGATATTTGTTACTTACAGGTTTACACTAGTGCATTGAAGCTCGTGCGTTCTATGGTCAGTGCTTATTTGTATTTTTTTTCTCATTTAACATTCATTTATAGACTATCTCCCAGAGTTCATTATTCATGATGAGTAAGATAGTTTCATCACCCAGGGTTGGATGTCTTGGCTTCATTTGTAGCTTTCTTGCATTTTATAAAACTGTGGGTTTTCTTGTTATTTCAAAAGAAACTGAAAAGGACCCGTTACTTTAAGTTCCTAGTTCCTAGTTTCTAGTTCCTACTACCTTTAGTCATGTATCTAGTGTTCCATCAGAGCCTCTGTTTTGTGGAGGCCGAGTATGGCACCGTATTTATTCATCCTCATTGCTTGGCTTGCATTTGGAGCATTTCTAGCAAGGTGTTCCCTAACTTCACCTGTCCTACTGTCAATATCAAAGATTTGTGAATACACATTTGTTTACCGTCTCGCCCTTTCTTTGGCTATTTAATTTTCAATTGCAATGAATGCATAAGGATCATTTGATGGAAATTTTCCACAATTTACAGGTTTGACAATTTTATATGACTCTAGACTGGGGGTACTCCATATAATTGTTCTGACAGAACTTATTTATTTGTAGCTACCATTACCTTATCTGAAGGTTGGCTATCTGACAGCACCACCTGTTGGAAACCCAATTGCGCCTCATAGTGACTGGAGACGCTCTGAATTTGTTTTGAATCATGAAGGGCTTCAACAGGTAGGAGTTGCATAATTTAAGGTGGGAATGGTAATTTAATCGTGTGTATGTGTTTACTTCTTCCCTTATTGTTTTTATTTTAAAAGTGCTAACTTTTCTGTAGACTGAGAAATTTCATGATTAAGTTAGAGTGCTATCTTAACTGACTTTGGAGTAATCTTATTGGCCTGTTGGCAAATGTGATTTTTAGTCACTAGAATGGCATCATGATATCATGATCCATACCAAGTATATTGCTCATAATTAAANATTTGTAGCTACCATTACCTTATCTGAAGGTTGGCTATCTGACTGCACCACCTGTTGGAAACCCAATTGCGCCTCATAGTGACTGGAGACGCTCTGAATTTGTTTTGAATCATGAAGGGCTTCAACAGGTAGGAGTTGCATAATTTAAGGTGGGAATGGTAATTTAATCGTGTGTATGTGTTTACTTCTTCCCTTATTGTTTTTATTTTTAAAGTGCTAACTTTTCTGTAGACTGAGAAATTTCATGATCAAGTTAGAGTGCTATCTTAACCGACTTTGGAGTAATCTTATTGGCCTGTTGGCAAATGTGATTTTTAGTCACTAGAATGGCATCATGATGTCATGATCCATACCAAGTATATTGCTCATAATTAAACAAGATAAGGGTCACACCAAGCTAAACAAGTCTCTAATACTCTATCTCAAAGCATCTTTTACTGTACATCTAACACCTTTACTTAAGTGCATGGTGTGTCAGAGCCTTCGAGGGTCAAAGTGTATGCCAACCACTTTGCCAGTTGGCCTAATAGGCCGAAGACAATCAGGCAAATGTTGGAAAGTTGGGAGATATCTTTCCCGAGTTTCACATGCCTTGTTTAGGGGACTTCACAAATCCACTGACTTGTGGAAGTTAAAACAAGTCATGAATTTTTTATTAAATCTATGATTGTTCTCTTGTGGTGGAAATCTGTGGTTAAGCTGCAAAGTACTCCTACAGTGTTGAAGATTATGAAGTACTGGTGCCTGCAGGCTGAAAAATATAAAGCTATTGCAAGTCATGAATTGCTTGCTGAAGAATCAAGCCACCAACTCTCGTTGCCTTCATGGAGCATCTGCACTTGTCAAGTGTCTACCATGCAATGCCTTGAAGAGCCAAGTTCCCACTAATTTTAACAAGAGAAATTTAGAGGCCGGTCCCCTTTGTGGACTTATTTGGAGATAAGTCCATCAAGGAAACTTGTTTAATATTAAGTCCATTTTGATCTTCATTGTCCAAAATACCCTTAATAGTTATGTTTAATTACAAAAATTTTGAAAATAAACAACTCCTAAATTTTAAAAGTTTGATTAACATTAAAATTCTCTTTCTCATATCTATATCCATATATAGAATATGACTATTTATTATATATATATATATATATATATAGTATCATTAAAAAAAATAGTATCATTTAAATACAAAAAATAATAATATTCAAAACAAAAAAATTAGTATTATTGAGTATTAATATTTGAAAAAATAACAATAGTAACATGTTCAACAAAATAGTAGCATACTCACAAAAGCAGTAACATAAACAGTAACAAGCTCACAAAAATAGTAATATGGACAGTAATATTTTTTTTTATTACTTTTTTGTTTTTTGGATTGGGATTGAGATTGGGATTGGGAGGGGGAGGAGACTTGAACCCTTGACTTCAAGAAAGTAAAGCTTCACAAAGTAAGGATTACTATTAAACCAAATACCCATTGGTGTATGAACAGTAATATGGTACAAATTTATNATAAACAGTAACAAGCTCACAAAAATAGTAATATGGACAGTAATATTTTTTTTTATTACTTTTTTGTTTTTTGGATTGGGATTGAGATTGGGATTGGGAGGGGGAGGAGACTTGAACCCTTGACTTCAAGAAAGTAAAGCTTCACAAGGTAAGGATTACTATTAAACCAAATACCCATTGGTGTATGAACAGTAATATGGTACAAATTTATATATATATATATAGTTGTTCTTTGAATTTTAATTTCAAATTTTTGTAAAAATATTTATTGGCATATCTTTATTAATAGTGAATTAAGGGATAATAATTCTCAAGTTAAGAAATTAATTTAAAGTTACTTTCAAGAAAGGGTATTTTGGAGTTTTAAAAAAATAGTAGACTTAACTACTTATTAGTCAGATTAAAAACGGAGTTATCTCCAAATAAGTTTCCTTGACGGACTAAACTCATCATAAGTACTTAAGGAGAACTCGGCCCCAATTTTCACTTTTAACAACTCCAAACCCCTTTCTGTAGTGGGTCTTTAACTTTATTTCATTTGCGGAGTATTGGCTTTTGAATTTGGTCAAACCTGTGTCACTACTTTACAAATGTATATCTTTGGGCACAAATACTCTCCCAGTACAGTTAGTGTAGTGAAGCACACCCTCTATGTAGATTGTAGAAAATGAATTTAAGATTGACTTTTTTTTTTCTTTCATTGAAATGAAGTTCCCTTGTTTAAAATTCTTGCCATCTGTTCAATTATTGTTTGGCATTCACAACTTTAAAAGAGTTAATGTTACTTGTGTGGTGTTATAGTTTTGCTTGACTGGGGTTTATATTTGCGCACTAAGCCCTCCTGCTTTTATCGCAGATCAACAAAGTTGAACAGAGACAAATAACACGAAATCTTTCTTCCAAATCAGGAGATACAATGAATTTTAGTAGACCAGCTATCAAAGTCGATGTCGCTGATATTGTTTCTGTAGCTGCATGCGCTGATCTGACCTTACCACCTGGTGCAGGACTGTGCATTGATACTATTCACGGACCGATTCTCTTGGTAAACATGGTTTTGAAGTTCCTGTACCGATTTGTTTTGGCTACTTTACTAAAAAGGATTTGTTTCTCAAGTTCAAATTTAGGTTATTATTAGCTGCTGAGTGATCATCATTCTGCTTCTGGACATTCTTGATAAGACGGAAACAGCACGCCCTGCACCCAAACCACTAGAATTCGGTTCATGAACTGTTGCCTGAACACCATTTTTGTATCCAAAGCATGTCCACAATTCATTTAAAAATTAATTATCATTAGTTAACCGCAAAGTACTAATTTTATATAATTTACCCATTGTATATACAAATGTTATACTTGTCAGATCCAAATTAAATTTTAACAACAGTTCTACTAAACTGGTACAAATGGTCAAAATAGGTTTTCATGCTTTAATGTGTCTCATTGTGGGGGTATTGCACCCGCACCCGTTATCCTTGTATCAAATAATTTAGGAGGATAGCAAGTTTAAAATCAAACTAGAAAAGGTGAAAGGTACCCTAAAAGCGCCTAGAACGTGAAAGACCAACTTCAAAAATTTATATTGGCATTTCTTGTCCGTATCTTAAATACAACCATCAATATTTGTTTAAGCTAGAAATTTATGTAATATGGTTGATCGTAACTCCTATGACAGCACAAAATTGTGTAACATAATCGTCTGACATATCTCTAATCATCTAGTCTATACACATTCGTATGTGTATATCAGATGATCCAATGAGATAGTCGCTCCTATTCCCAAATCCCTTAACACGAACTCCTAAACCTCCTCTTACTAGGATTCCATATTGGCTACTTGGCCCGTTGATAACTATTTTCCATACTTTTCTCAACTTCGCCTTGAGGCCAGACAGATAAAAATTTGAAGCCAAACCTTGTAGGCATGTCTTAAAGTCAGAGAGCATCAGTAAACCCTTGAAGCTGCCTATATGTTCCAACTTTCACCTGGAAACTTAAAATTGGAGTAGATTTTTGTCTTGTTTATGTAATTTGAACTAATTTACCCCATTGTTTTCTAGTCTCAGATATACTCTTCCTTTTTTTTGTTGAACTGTATTGTCAGATTTACTTGTGCTTTTATGCTGATTTTTTTCTCATAGAAATAACCTGGTATGAATGTCCCCTGTATAAATGGAGGATTTTCTAGTCAGCCTTTTGCATTTTTGACGGATCTAGATCTTAGATTTTTGTGCAAGTGGAAAACATAACAGGCATTCAAAAAGAGCTTCTGGACTGTATTAAATTTACGTTAACATTATATCCTTGAAATAGACAAACTTGGGTTCTTATCATCGTCCTTGCATTATATGAAGGAAAGACTTTTTGAGATATGTGACTTACTCAAAGTTAAGTTATATGCTTCTTGCTATTTTCCATGAAATTGCATCTCAGGAAATTCATATATTCTTCTAAGTTTTCTGTTAGTGTAATAGCTTGTGGAAGTTTGTTGCTTCTTTTACCTACTGTTTGATGTGTTTGTTTGCATTCTTTAGTAAAGTATGGCGACCATGGTCATATTTGAGAGATTACATAATCAGGATTTTTGCTCATTAGGTTGCTGATTCCTGGGAATATTTGGATGGGTGGCTTGATGCAATTCGTTTAGTTTACACAATCTTTGCTCGGAGTAAGACCGATGTTCTGGCAGGTATAATAACGGGATAAATTAAGTTGTATTTTTCCCCGGTAAGTAAAATTTGATATATTGTATCACCAGGGGCAGTATATCTTGGAGGTGCCTTCTGTTTTATAGACATTGAGATCAACTGCTCTTACAAAGACACATGTATATTAATCAATTATTATAAAATGAGGTTTAGTCAGGTTTTTGTTTCTCTCGTACTTCTGAATGGATGAACTTTTTTACTTCTCCATGAAAAACGTCAGACGTTGTTTTGTTGTATGAAATCTTTTGCTGAATGTGTTAAAATAGATTCCTTTTCACAATATGTGCTTGCTTCATATCTTAAGAGTTGGTACTTTCCTATTCATCAAAGTAGAGTTAGGGAGTCAGGGAGGAGAATAGCACAGGAGGCACGATGGAAAGACCGANTGTTTTGTTGTATGAAATCTTTTGCTGAATGTGTTAAAATAGATTCCTTTTCACAAAATGTGCTTGCTTCATATCTTAAGAGTTGGTACTTTCCTATTCATCAAAGTAGAGTTAGGGACTCAGGGAGGAGAATAGCACAGGAGGCACGATGGAAAGACCAAAGCTACCATTATTCTGCAATAGATGCATATAAGTTGTGTAGACTTGCACCTATCATTTCATGGATTAGCCCCTGTTCTGAAAAATTCAGTGCTTGGTGACAGTCAAACGTAGTCCCTAGAAGCATTCTAACGTGTCGATCAATTTAGTGCAGCACACAGGTAGGCAAGCAATTCCCGTTTAGGGTAAAGTTTACGCCTTTTGCCCTCGTATTTAACCTCAGTTTTTAATTTTAGTACCTGAAATTTAAATTGTCAACTTGTCCTCCAATTGGGGAGGATGGAATAAGGGGGGACTTTGCAATTGCTTCCCCTCTATGAAACACAGTAGAGATCAAAGTTTCTTCTAGTTTAGTAGATATTTCTCAATTTTAACCCACGGAAGGGTCAGTTACACAAATACAATCAGGCACAATTTAATAGAAACTTAAAACAGTATCAAATGTAGTGAAAGGCAATATGATCCATTTCATAATAATAATTATATATAATATAGTTCCTCCAAGTTGGATGCAACTTGATATTATTTTAATTTCATCTTTCTGGGGACTCCAGTTTCCCATCAAACAGTAATTTTTAGTGGCTTCAAGTAACTAGCAACATTTTTATAAAACAGAGCTGGCTGCTTCTAAGAAGCCAAGAATGTCATACACATGGGGGGAGTTACTTTGGCCAAGGCAAGAACTGATGCAGGAAGGATCCACAGACCTTCACCGCAGATTAAGCCGGAAGCAACTGGTGGAATCATCAAGTCAGCCTTGTTATTCTTAAGCTTGTGCCACACAAACACAACCAGACTACCAACACACATGTCTATAGCAAAGTAGGTGCCCACGAAAAAGGGCAATGCCATGGCAATTGGTAGTGGCATCCACTTACCTATCTTCTTGGGACAAAAATCTTTCACCAGGTTAATTACAACTGCAAACGCAAACGCACAGCCACAAAGTTGCAGGCAGTGCTGTGGCAAAGCTGAGAAGCCTTGAACACCAAGAACTGACATATTTCTGTAGATTATAGCATAAGGAGCTTTAAATTCTCCATTTGGGTTGCCCACATCAAATGCATTGTAGAATAGAAAGAAGCTGAGTGGGGCTACCACACAACCTACAGCCGTCCCAATGGCCTGGCTTAGAAGCATTGCTCGAGGGGACGTGAGTGTGAGATGGCCTGTTTTAAAATCTTGCATCAGAATGCAAGAAACATTAACAACAGACTTGACCAAGCCACACCCCGCCATCCCCGCCACCACGCCATGTTCTTTTCCGGCCACTGCAGCTAGCACAAATAGACCCACTTTGCCATAAATATAGGCATTATTTATGTCAGTCAAACCAGCTCCATAAGCATTGCAAAAGGCCAAAGATGGTGCAAAAATGTATGCTACGATGACATAGTACCACTTAATCTCAGGGAATATGAAGGGAACAGCAATTACAGAAATAGTGGCGAGGATGAAATAGCCAACAGCTCCTACCCATATGGGAATGATTTCGCTGATGAAGAATTCATCTTTTGTCAGATCATCAAGGGCCTTGTTCTCACTCCCCAAAGCTGCATGCAGAAGTAATTAATGTTGTCCAAGTTAATTAGGAACACAATTTTTATGCCAAAGAATCAATTTTGACCAGATTCCTGGCTAGGTTGCTGCAATGTAGCACTCTAGTTCAGCATGGGGCCAACCCCCCGCGGG
This sequence comes from Ilex paraguariensis, assembly GCA_963454935.2. Taxonomy (NCBI): domain Eukaryota; kingdom Viridiplantae; phylum Streptophyta; class Magnoliopsida; order Aquifoliales; family Aquifoliaceae; genus Ilex; species Ilex paraguariensis. The sequence goes on from CAUOFW020005280.1 coordinate 787,948, forward strand.
ATTTACCTGATTTGCGGTTTTCGTGTTTCAATCTGCTGTGGAATGTTACCAAAGTGACATACATTATCTTGGTGAAAATGTAGAGGCCATCACCCAAAAGGAGAGCAATGGAGATGAACACCTGCCAAAAAATCACATGTAAACGAAAATGCAATGTTAAGAATCTGAAAAGTTAGAGCACATATATGTATATATTTGGTCTCTCTCTCTCTCTCTCTCTCTTNCACTCTAGTTCAGCATGGGGCCAACCCCCCGCGGGATTTACCTGATTTGCGGTTTTCGTGTTTCAATCTGCTGTGGAATGTTACCAAAGTGACATACATTATCTTGGTGAAAATGTAGAGGCCATCACCCAAAAGGAGAGCAATGGAGATGAACACCTGCCAAAAAATCACATGTAAACGAAAATGCAATGTTAAGAATCTGAAAAGTTAGAGCACATATATGTATATATTTGGTCTCTCTCTCTCTCTCACACACACAGAATTTACCAACCTTGTACCCACCCAAACTCTGCATATCGCTTTCGGGTAGTTGTGCAGGAAACCAATCTCCTTTACGCTTATGAATAAGTGGCCACATCATACCCCATGAGAGCACACCTCCCAAAAGCAAAGATAAGTTCGCGTTGTGGGGACAGATCATTCCAACTCCTACGTATGTCATGCTAAAATCAAAGTAGAATCTACACAAAATGAAGAAAATCAACTACGAGTATTATCTGACCAAAAAAAAAAGACTACGAGTATTATCAATCAAAATTGTAATAATAATTGAAAAAAGACTCATTTAATCAATAGAGAGACCAACACACACACATACGTTTGCCTCCAAGCTTGCAATCCAAAAGTAGGGAACTGTGAGAATCCACATTCTCCATTTCCAGTGTAAAACCATTGAAAAAAACCCCACAAGAAGCCGAATGAGAAGAACTTCATAAACCCGCGTACTTGCTTCCTGCAAATCGAAATAGGAACAACTCCTCTAAGTCCTGATTGCAAGTGGACAGACAGGTAGGTGGCAAACAAGAAATGATGGTATGGAGAGGTAAAAATTGCAAACAATAATTGTATACTTAGCCATCTTGTCTCCCCGTGTATGAAATCCATTAATAAGAACTGCTGTTGCCATCCCACTTGGAAAGGTCAATTTGTAGTCAATTACCAAGATCTGTGAGACCATTACAACTCAATGAAAATCTCTTTTTTTAAGAATATAAATGATGGGAATTTATCGGGAGAGTTAAATAATTGCGGGATCTAAGTAGATTATTAATGGATAAGGAAAAGGCCCTACAATTTATTTTGGCTTAACCATAGTCCAAATCAAATATACCAATATNTTAAGAATATAAATGATGTGAATTTATCGGGAGAGTTAAATAATTGCGGGATCTAAGTAGATTATTAATGGATAAGGAAAAGGCCCTACAATTTATTTTGGCTTAACCATAGTCTAAGTTGATGAATATGCTGGAAAACATGTCGTTTTTCATGAAGTTATAATATCAAATCTACTTGGCTTACTTTAATTAGCAAGTTGAATTGCTTATTCCATTTGTGTCTGAGATGTTCAACGCCTAGCTAGGAAACTTAAATATTGAGAAGTAGACTTTGAAATTCACTTAAAGAATAAGTTTCAAAGATGTGTGGATACCTTTCGGAGAGGAATCAAAACAAAAAGACCAATGAAACAAACTAGGAAAAGAAAGCTGATCATCCAACCGATCCCGGGATCCTTGTAGCTCCCTGGATTATTTCCTGGAGTGTCAACTCCTGCCAGCTCATATGTCTTCTTGTTTAATCCCAAGAGATATGACCCCAATCCGCCTGAAAGTTTGACAAGTAAAGCAAAAAATGTTTAGAAAATTTGGTGTCAAAGTTTCTGTGTTTTTTTTGAAAGTGAAAGATGGAAGTTTCAATTTTCAAACCTCCAACAGCAATGCTGTAACAAGCGACAGCACAGGTTTGAATCATAGTATTCTCCTGCCGAGTGAAAGGCACTGAGACAATTCCGACTTTTGAAAGCAACTTTGTCCATGTACGAATGAACACGAATGCGAGAAGGGCAGAAGAGACATTGAGGTTTGGTACAATTCCTGTTGTGAGGTTTAGTTTCGTGGCTATAATGCTATAGATGCAGCCAATGACTAAGCTTGCAATAAATCCCCGTAACGTGATCTGCTTTGTCCATGGTTGGATTTTCTTTGAATCGTCCTCACATTCATTCTGCCGCTGTTCCAACTCAAAATCCTCTCTCTGAATCTCGTTATTCTCATTAAGTTCATCTGTGTTCATGGCCGCTACTGGTATAATCTGCATCATTCTATAACTTCTATAAGTATGTAATGTGGAAACTCATCAAAACAATTACAATATACTGTAAAAGATAAATGACACAATTTTATCATACATACATTCGGAACTTGCTTCAATGGAGGAACTACAGTGTTACGTGAAAAATGAACAAAGTACAGTAAGATATAGAACTCTGTATACCTTAATATATATAGCAGAGTATTTGCAGTGAACTGACCAATTCCGAAAGCTCCATATGGGTTATGTCCCCTTCTTCGATCTATTCCTAAAACCCAGGCATGACTTCGACAGTTTCAAGTCTTCCTTACTAATTTAATCAGTAGTCCACCAATTACAGAAGGCCAAAGTTCCTATTATAATTACATACAACCGGGCCTGATACTTAAAATACAAGCATCAAACAAAAAGAAAGCCTTTTGATTAAGTACTAGGATTCATGAAACTTATATACATACACACAGAAACACACACATATATATAGTGCTTGGCAGTGTGAATATTGTAGTTATACGAATTAAACAAGTACTTTCCAAGCTCATTTAATGGAATAGGGCCTAACGTGCGGACCTTATAGGATTGACCTCTCATCTAATTTCCTCCTCCTACAATTGAGGTGATTCTTCCTTTGCAAAAGATATAGGAACATGTGGTGTTTAACTCCACGCAGAACGTGGAAGACACACAATATAAGAAAAAAAGAGTCAAATTATGCAAAAGGTGAAAGTGATGGAAAGAGAATGACGGTGGGCAGGCTGTGTTTCATCCCATTGGCCATGTATAAGAGTCAACGAGATTCCCTTTGTTGGTCACTGCTCTATTGGTTCAGGTTTATCCATCAGTACGGAATTTGAACCGTTTGCTCATAATACATTATAATAACTAAGATTGAAATTCATACTGGGGCACCCTTCTATCTTTTGGTTATCATTTATTAGTTGCTCTGATCAGCTTTTTCTTACAAAAAAAATGCATGTAGATCATTGGACGCCAAGTGGTAAGGAGAAGTTACTAAGTGAAGTTAATCAGAGTGGTATTATAACTATGAGGTTGGAGATTTGCACCAAACGGGAAAAAAATGTTGTTATAAGCCATAATGAGATTTAGGCATAACCGTGCTTATCTTGCTGGTGATTCTAGCATTTTTCTCATCTGTATAACATGGATCCAGATTCCAGTTTGGTGCATAGTAGTGTAGGGGCTGTTGTCCAAGAGGAAGGGTAAACAAGAGGGAGAGATTCAGATTTTGTTTGTTTGGAATGAGATTGTTTAGAAGCTGATTTCAGAACCTGAAATTATCCGATAAAGAGCACATTTAGAAAATATTAAAATCTGATAATCATCTTTTTCCAACATATTAATTCTTGTAAAAACCATAACCGTACACCACAGAAACGATGTAATTATCCTCTTTTGAATTAATGGGGGGCCCTTGTATGAGTTGTGACTACCTCTAATACTACTACCATTTAGTTGAATGAACGAGTTCCTGTGGAAAATAAAAATGGGTGGTGGTGGTGGAGGTGGAGGTGAACGTGGAGCCCTCGCAGGCAAATGCAAAGCAATAATGATGGATAGGAACGTGGACTCGAATAGCTGTTATACTAAGTCCAAAATGTTAGGAGTTCATGTGTAGATATAAGGCGGTAAGGAGATAATATATACATGCCTCCACATTCTTTATCCCAATCAATGCCCATAGAAATGCCTGAGCTTTATCCTTAGGCCACAGCCCACGACCATGCACTCAAAAAATCTTCAAACCTTCATGCCCAGCCTGAACAAGTGTCTCTAGTGTCTACGAGTTTGACATGTATTAGAGAGAGTTCACTCACCACACCACGCCCTGCACGAATACCAGAGTTGAACTGTGTTGCAGCCTTAATGTAATTTACACGCACAACCCCTGACGTTGGATTTTGTTGAAACTTAGCTCTCATGCCATTTGTTGAAACATAACTTTGATACCGTTTGTTGATTTTGCATAACAAATAATTAATACAAATAATATTTGCTGGAAGAGAGGAATTTAAAAATAAAAAAATAATAAAAATATGACACAAATATATAATGTGGTTCGATATAACATTTCTACTTGGTATTCCGTACTTACATCCACGGATCAAGAATCTATATCGATATTTTATTCACTGAAATTTGGTTATCTGGTAACTGATTACATAATACTAGGGATAAAATACTATAAACTAAACATATTTACATACAACTTAATCTTTATTTTTCCTATCACATATCTAACATACCTATTTATGGTATATTAAAACTCTTCAATTATAATCCTTATTCATAGGATTCTCACATTGATTATCCAACAAACTTTTATTCATGATAACTATGGAGTTTGAGTCAAATTCCAACAGTCTCCCTTGAACCAAACTTTTCAATTTTGGTCATGCCTAACATTGGGTTTAGCACCATTAATTCTGATTTACCAATCACCCCGGGCAAACTTGCCCTTTTGAGTCGTCACAATCTTCTCTGTCTTTCAAGAACTTGCGTCTTGGCCTGCATCATCTGTGCATCTATGCCCGTGTCTTACCTGCTCTTGGGAGGTTTCAATGGTCAATGTTTCACCATTCAAAGGTAAAAGCCTAGTGACTCATAATCGACGAGACACTAAATCATCACTATTGAGTTTATATCAGCCCAATAGCTCCTAAACCATCGGAATACCGTGACATCAACTCAAAGAGCCAAAAAACCTGAATAAACATCTTTAATACTGCACGTGTATGGCAAGGGAGTCTTCTTCAACATGAACACAAACTTGAACATTGAATTGACAACAACTTGTTTTGATTGGTGCACCAAGCTCGTGTCGGGCCATTTGTGGAATCTAATTTTTATGTTAATTTGGATGATGATCCGATCAAAAGTAATGCTGTGTGATTTTTTAATAAAAATTTTTTTGAGGCTTGGTTCATGAAGTGAAGTCTTGGGCCGAGATTGCCCCCAAGGAAATTTTTTTTGGCCAATTTTGTAGCCTAGTGCATAGGATATATAAAAGATCGCTACTTTGGTGATTAGGGTTTGATTAATTTTTATAGATGCTCTCTTTAATCCTCTCTCTCAATAGTGAAAACCTTGCAGCTTCGTAGACCTAGACAAATTGTCGAACCACGTAAAATCTTTGTATCTTGTTTTTTTTTGTTTCTTATTGTTTTATGTTTTTGGTTTGTTCTTCAATTGTGTGTGTTTATCTGTGAGTTTAAAGTGTATTAAATCCCAACAAATCATCAATCCAACTCTGATTGTTCTACCAAGATCATCAATCTAGCTCTGATTGTTACACCAGGAACGTCAATTTGACTCTGATACTACTTGTTGGAACATAGTTCTGATACTATTTGTTGAAACATAACTCTGATACCACTTGTTGGAACATAGCTCTGATACCAAATGTAGGATCTTAAAAATAATATCTAACAATCAAAATAATCTCACACACACATTTATTTAATCAAAGGAAAAATTAAAGAAGAAAACCGAAGCAAAAACACGCAACAATAAGCTTCACGCCAAAAACCAAACCAATCTTCCAATTAGCCAAAAAAGTTCTGTCATTCTCTTACAAATAAAGACTTTAAATATTAAAGAGGTCTATAATATAAAATAGGACAAACTTTAATAAGTTCATCCAACGATCATTAACATTCATTTCAAAACTATTTGTATTGAATTTTAACTCTCTCTCCTCACTCCTCACTCTCTCTCTCTCTCTTTGTGTGTGGGATCTTTACTTTCATGCTTTCAAGCACGGATTAACTTTAGTAAGCATATACTAAAGGATATTAGGTAAATACACAACTTACATTTTAATACACATAATTAATTTTTATTTAATTTTTTGCCTAATTTTGGTGAGTTGAAAGGAAACTAATTCGTCCACTTTTTCATATTTTTTATTATAAAATATGATATTTTATTTATTATTCAAATTTTGTATCCTTTCAATTTTACATTCTTCCATTTTTTATCTTACAAAATAAAGTATAATGATGTTTTTGAAAGTGCCTAAAAAACAATAACCGTCTCCGAATGGTTTCTCTTTTTTTTTTAGATTTTATTTTTTAATAGAGCAATGTTATATGAATTTAAAAAATAAATTTAATAATTATAACTATTAATTTTATTATAAATTTTAATAATACCTAATTAAAATTATCAAATTTAATTTTTTTAAATCCATCACAATCAACTGTTTTCCATTTCCCAGAGCACAGCACAAGTTTAGTTCTAAGACTACTGTTCGGATGTGTCGGCTGCCAAGTTGATCGCCCAGCAGAGCAGAGCACCCCACAAGTTGTACTTTACCGGTTGTCTGAAAAAGCCAATATGTCCCTTCCCATCCTTTTTTTGTCCACTCCGCCGCAGAAACCGCGTGCTGAACAGTCAACGCCCCCAGAATTCGTTCAAAACAGACGACGCTCATGGCCCATAGCATGATACTTACTGCCAGTTCCTATCCCTTACCCTTCCCATTACATAAACAACCAGCCTCCATTAACTCATTTCGACTCCGAACAACACCTGAACTATCATATATTATCGGCGAACAGACAGACAACATGTGTAGAGGTTTTCAGCACAGCGAGAGAGAACGCTTGAACATCAAAGCATTCTACATCTATATATCGGCTCCAACTACCCACACAGCCTTACCCGATTCACTTACACTCTATTACCTTCCTCGTATAAATGGAAGTCCGTTGGAGATTGATGATTCCAAAATCCGACCCGATTCGCCTGGATTTGTAACTCTTCATCGTGTCGTTTCGTCTCAGGCGGTGGAGAATGGAGCGGTATTTGGTAGCAGAGAGAGAGTTAGAGCAAGCGAAGGGGTTAGGTTTGAGGTGTACTTGAGGGAAGACAAGGTCTTGAAGGGGAATTTTAGGAAGGACGAGGGTGATGAGTGGAAAATGGAGTGCAAGTGTGGGCTTGAGAACGAAATTGTGGGTGTTGAGGTGAGGGAAATGGAGGTGTGTGTGGCGGTGGATGGACAGGCGGTGGGGATGATGACTGAGAAGGTGGAGATGGTGGTGCAAAGGAAGAGGAGAGGAAGGTGTTTTGTGGGGTTGGAGGAGATACCGGAAGAGAGAGAGCTGGAGTGTGAATCGGAAGGTGAGAATTGCTGTTGTTGTTGTGGGGAGGAGAGAGAAAAAGCATCAGATGGTGGAGATAGCGAGGAGGGAATGGAGGTGGAGATGGAAATAGAGGGAGTAAGATGGGCGGTTGACGTGGGGATTTGGGTGGTGTGCTTGGGCATGGGGTATTTGGTATCCAAAGCTTCTTCAAAGAGACTAAGGCGCAGAAGACTGCTATGAGAAATGGCCACTTCCAATCATTTTTCAATATTTTTACAACTTTTGCGTAATAATCGTTCTTGAATTATATAGTTGTCGTTGGAATATTCCTCACTTTTAAAGACAATCGATGCCTAATTGTTAGCTATTTATAAAATAAAGTAGGTAGATTCTTTTGTCTTTAATTTTTTACAGCTCAGATCACTTGAAAAAATAATGATTCGACGATCCTAATACGAAAAATTATTTCCCCCAATATTTTAAGTAATACTNGCATCAGATGGTGGAGATAGCGAGGAGGGAATGGAGGTGGAGATGGAAATAGAGGGAGTGAGATGGGCGGTTGACGTGGGGATTTGGGTGGTGTGCTTGGGCATGGGGTATTTGGTATCCAAAGCTTCTTCAAAGAGACTAAGGCGCAGAAGACTGCTATGAGAAATGGCCACTTCCAATCATTTTTCAATATTTTTACAACTTTTGCGTAATAATCGTTCTTGAATTATATAGTTGTCGTTGGAATATTCCTCACTTTTAAAGACAATCGATGCCTAATTGTTAGCTATTTATAAAATAAAGTAGGTAGATTCTTTTGTATTTAATTTTTTACAGTTCAGATCACTTGAAAAAATAATAATTCGACGATCCTAATACGAAAAATTATCTCTCCCAATATTTTAAGTAATATTTTTATTCATTCCACAATTCTTGTATCTCTCTTTATCTCATACTATACATTTAAGTTGTTAATTATGATTTTAATTAAAGATTATTTTTAAAAAATTTAAATAAACAAATGAACCTTAAATAAATATTATTTGCGTCAAAACGAATAGAATGACTATAATATATGTCATACCTTGTAATGAAATAAAAATACTATAATATTCGAATTGTGTAATGTGATATATCTATATACTAAAGGGGCTATCATTATTTGTCTTGCATTTTTTGTGCCTTAGATTCTATTAAGATTATTGATCAAATGATCGAAATTCCTCCTCTAAATTTCATTTTACTCAATTATCGATTTGAAGTGATTATGATTAGCATTCGAAGTGATTATGNTTTTATTCATTCCACAATTCTTGTATCTCTCTTTATCTCATACTATACATTTAAGTTGTTAATTATGATTTTAATTAAAGATTATTTTTAAAAAATTTAAATAAACAAATGAACCTTAAATAAATATTATTTGCGTCAAAACGAATAGAATGACTATAATATATGTCATACCTTGTAATGAAATAAAAATACTATAATATTCGAATTGTGTAATGTGATATATCTATATACTAAGGGGGCTATCATTATTTGTCTTGCATTTTTTGTGCCTTAGATTCTATTAAGATTATTGATCAAATGATCGAAATTCCTCCTCTAAATTTCATTTTACTCGATTAGCATTCGAAGTGATTATGATTAGTATTCGAAGTGATTATGATTATTTGTACGATCAAAGTGAAATTGATTGTAAAAATAATAAAAAATAACTAAATTAAAAAAAAAAAGAAGTTATGACATCACAATGAACATGATAGATAAGAATTAGTTTGCAAATTTAAGATAGAAGTGTTAATTGAATCGAACTTAAATTCAATTTTTGGTTTGACATAATTATAATTAAAACTCAAATTGAACTGAATTTGATTGACGTGTAATTTTTGCTAAAACTTAAAGGGTGGGGTTATTCCCACTCCATTTAATTTTTTATTATCAAATTATTAAGTTTACCTTTTTTATATTCATCTCATGCTACATACATCTTTTTTAAAAAGAAAAGAATGAAATAAGGAAAAAAAAAAAAAGAAAGAAATAAACCGAAATAAGAAGGAATAAAAAAATCAAACAAAACTTAAAAGAAACAAGTAAAACTACAAAACGTGAATCACAAGATGTAAAACCGGACATGAAAAAAATATCAAACACAAATGCAAAATCGAACAAAAAAAAAAGAAGTATAGATACAAAACCTAAACAAGATTAAAAAAATAACAAATAATCTGAAAATCATATATATATATATGTGTGTGTGTGTGTGTGTGTGTGCGCATATATATATATATATTATTAAATAAAATTATTAAACTTAACAGAGATATCAAAACATACCGAAAATAATAAAAATTTATACAACAAACATAAAATCAAGTATATAATTAAATTGAAAAGTAATACTAACATGTATCTCACTAAAAAAATTCATATTAAAAAGTATTTTTGTGAGTGTANGTGTGTGTGTGTGCGCATATATATATATATATTATTAAATAAAATTATTAAACTTAACAGAGATATCAAAACATACCGAAAATAATAAAAATTTATACAACAAACATAAAATCAAATATATAATTAAATTGAAAAGTAATACTAACATGTATCTTACTAAAAAAATTCATATTAAAAAGTATTTTTGTGAGTGCATCAGATGAAATAAAGAATGAAACCCTAATTATGACAAAATATAAGGTGAGTTTATTTATTAANTCTTGAAGGTAAAAATATTTTTTGTCTAAACATATCCTAACCAAATTATTTAAAAAATAATTTGGAAGCTGATACAAAAATTTAGACTTATTTGACCTAAACTACATTAAAGAAATTTATCTGACCCTAAATGAATTTTTTTGAAAAAAAAACTAGANTTTGTGAGTGCATCAGATGAAATAAAGAATGAAACCCTAATTATGACAAAATATAAGGTGAGTTTATTTATTAAACGGGGTGTATGTAATACGGGATAAACTTAATTACTAATGATGTGAATATAAAAGGAGTGAACTTAATAGTTTGATAATGAGAAATTAAATTAGATGGGAATAGTCCCACNGATACATTTTTTTAAATAAGTAAAGATTTGATTTAATTTTTTTTATCTCTCTCCCCCTATTTTTTCTCTCTCAATCCCTCTCCTCCAATTTCCTTATTCTCTCCATTTTTCTCTCTCCTTATATCANAAACGGGGTGTATGTAATACGGGATAAACTTAATTACTAATGATGTGAATATAAAATGAGTGAACTTAATAGTTTGATAGTGAGAAATTAAATTAGATGAGAATAGTCCCGCNTGAATATAAAAGGAGTGAACTTAATAGTTTGATAATGAGAAATTAAATTAGATGGGAATAGTCCCACCCAAACTTAAATTTGATAGAATTTTATGAATATTTAAGTTGAACTCAAATGAAAACTAATTTTAATTACTCAACAAATTTTTTACATCTACAAAAATTCATATGAAACTTTTGTATGTTTTCCTCACAAAAGTTACATGAACTCACATTAGAAAAATGGTGAAGAGATAGTGTTATGAACTTTAGGTAGAAACTTGCAAATAAACAAAAATAGTTATATTTTTTTGAAATTTGAGATAAAGTTTATTAAAAATGTTAAAATTGTGGATATTTAATTGATAATAATTATATTTTCTCAAATTTTTTAATTAATATGTTGCAGTAGTTGTAGCGTGACTTTTGTTATATAAATATTTTATTATATATGTTCTATTTACAGGTTGAATAAAATCAATTTGATCATTATATTGTTAAAATTGTATTACACATAACCTTTATTTATGAAAAAATATTTATAGTTTTTTACGAGTAACGTAGTGTCTTCAGACACGAGCANTTGCAGTAGTTGTAGCGTGACTTTTGTTATATAAATATTTTATTATATATGTTCTACTTACAGGTTGAATAATATCAATTTGATCGTTATATTGTTAAAATTGTATTACACATTACCTTTATTTATGAAAAAATATTTATAGTTTTTTACGAGTAACGTAGTGTCTTCAGACACGAGTAATTACTAGTTTTTTGATAAATTAGCTCTCATTTGTAAAGTTTTTATTTTGTTGGAAACTGATGCAACTCAAAAACCCACCAAGCAATAAGAGAGATACTCGAAAATTAATCTAAACCCTCCTTGATCGTTGAACTAAAAAATAATAGAATAACGAAATTTTTGAATTGGAGAGTTGCTATTTGTTTTGTAGCTTGCAAAATTGCATATATGATTATATTCTGGGTAGTTTGGTGAATTAAGTAAATTAAAACTCTATAATCTAACGCTATATTATATTTGGTTGTTAAAAATATAATGTATTATGTATAAATTTGTATTGTAAAGGTATTTCATATCTATAATTTTAATGCTCTCTATTCGTGTAATTTAGCCAATGTTAGTACCACCTCTATACTATTAAAGAGGTGGTATTAAAAATTCAATTAAATTGTATTATGTTATGATGATACCAAAATTTAGTTAAGATTAAGTTCGGTCTACCCAGCTAGCACATTTAAGTTTGGACCCGCAACTCATGATCACTAGCTTGAGCTGCTCAAGTCGAGAATCTTTAGCAGCGAGATCCTCGTGTGCACTATGAATGTGACAATTGACTTATTTCAGAAGGCCACGACACGCCTAAGAAATGTAACTAACCAATAATAGCCAAATAATTTGGCACATGGGTCGCAACCACCTTAAGGGGAATCACGCTGATGACACTAGGATGACATTGGTTATTGGGAAATGGCAGGGATCATGCAAGGAAATCACCATTAGCATCTGAACACTATAAATAGGGATCAAATCCCTTGTATTGGGATATATAGTACTCATCTGTGTATTTGCTCTATGCAATCTCTTTCCCCTCAATTAATAGAGAAATTCAGGAGAAAAAAACTTTATTAGAGTAGACTAATCAAGCTTTTGAGCTTTGAATCAATAACTCAACCCCCAAGAATTTAGAAGTTCTGACTGGACAGTTCAGTGATCCCCAAAACAGCCTGTTTGTGCCCAGCTATATTGAACACACCATCATGTTATAAGCTTTTTTTATGCACTAGACANATAGGGAAGATAGATGAAAAAATAAATCAAATCTTTACATATTCGAAAAAAAAATAAATTATCAATGATAAATATAGAGAGAAATAGGGAGAGATGGAAAAAGTAATGGGGAAAGAGAAAGAGATGGAGAGAAAATAGGGGGAGAGATAGTGATAGAGTCTAATGAAATCTTTACATATTTTATTAGATATATAACTGTCAATCAAAAATATAAAATTTAAGAGAGAGTATTTAGGTAAAATAGTTTTGATTTCATTTGAATTTTGTATCTAAACAAAATATGTTTTATTAAAATTGAACTTAATAGAGTAAACAACTTATCCATACACTTTTCCTCAAATAAGTCTAAAAAATTTTACTCATAGCCCAAAAACTCTTATTTAAACCCACCATTAAATAGGTGAGTTTATTCGTATAGGTCTAAATTATTTTTAAGTGGTAATATCATGTCCAAAAAGTGTATAGAAACATGAAAACAAAAAGGATAAAATGGGCCCAAACATTTTTTTTGTCTAGTAGTCTCTTATAATGCCTAAACCAAACACATCGATCACTTTTTTTGCACAATTGGATCTGATAACTTGACTAGATTAGAGTGCCGACTTTTTGGTTAATATATAATTAATATTATGGAGAAAAAATTGAAGTGAATTTTTTACTGCTAGATTTTGGATCCAAAATTTTGAGTCTCGTTTACTTTAAGTCAAGATTTGCGAAATCACGACTATCTATAATCTATAATATAAAACAAGGCATTAAACCGTATTTATAATATAAAACAAGGCATTGAACTGTATCTGAAGTCACGAGTTATCCCTAATTTCAACATATATTGGGACTTGTTGACAATCCTCTTTAGGTTAATTATACTGGAGGTTTCTAAAGTATAGAGTTTGTCTCATTTTAATTCTTAATATTTTAATTGCATAATTTTTGTCCCTGAAATATTGAATATGTTTTTATATAGTCTCTCAAGTAGATAATATCCAAATTACTAAATATTTTTTTTCATAAACTTATGACATGATACTTAAATTTGGACAATAAAATAATTTGGACAACTCTTGACCAAATTTCTACTCAAATTTTGGTTAAATACCTACCTAAATTATACAATTTTAATCATAAATTATCTAAATATTAGTCAAAAGTTATCTATATTACATATTTTTTTGTCAAAAGTTACCCAATTTTTGTTTAAGAGCTATTAAAATTAATGTTTGTCCATAGTTAGGTATTACATGATAAATTTATGGTAAAAAATTATTAATGATCTTGACGTTGTCTCTCTAAAAAAATTATATAAAAATATATTGAATAATTTAAGAATCAAAATAATATAATTAAAATATTAAGAACTAAAATAATGCAAACTCCGTTAAGGACTCTAATGCAATTAAACCATCCTCCTCCTCATCCATTCAACTGCACAAATAACGATAGCTTTCATCTTCTTTTTCTCGCACAAAACCCCTTTTTCATGTAGCTAATGTCTCTCTAAATTCAAAAAATTAGTTGAGAATCTTAAGTGTAATCTGTTGGAAAACAAATTGAGTCTAAATCGATCTTCTTCGCTAACAGCCCTTGTCATGGCGGTCATCCACGTGTTATCACCGAGCGACACTCCGCCACGTCAGCACCACCATCTCCGTCTGTCTTCTATATCGCTTCTAATGGCAGTCAACGGATCGTAGAAAAATAAAGTTAAGATAAAAACGCCTATCAAAATATCGCTAGTAAGTCGGAGCATTGTCAGAGCTTCAACACGTACGAGTCCACCACAGAATAAAGCTGTATTCTATCAGGATTCTGTGATTGAGATTTGATTTTGGTTTGGCGATCAGAGGGTTGGTGGTTTTGAGGGGGTGGGAGGGATATGGGAGGTGGTCAGAAAAGCTACTCGCTTCATCCTCACGATTACAAGCTTCTAGAAGAGGTTGGATATGGAGCCAGTGCGGTTGTCTATAGAGCGATCTATCTNATTTTGAGTCTCGTTTACTTTAAGTCAAGATTTGCGAAATCACGACTATCTATAATCTATAATATAAAACAAGGCATTAAACCGTATTTATAATATAAAACAAGGCATTGAACTGTATCTGAAGTCACGAGTTATCCCTAATTTCAACATATATTGGGACTTGTTGACAATCCTCTTTAGGTTAATTATACTGGAGGTTTCTAAAGTATAGAGTTTGTCTCATTTTAATTCTTAATATTTTAATTGCATAATTTTTGTCCCTGAAATATTGAATATGTTTTTATATAGTCTCTCAAGTAGATAATATCCAAATTACTAAATATTTTTTTTCATAAACTTATGACATGATACTTAAATTTGGACAATAAAATAATTTGGACAACTCTTGACCAAATTTCTACTCAAATTTTGGTTAAATACCTACCTAAATTATACAATTTTAATCATAAATTATCTAAATATTAGTCAAAAGTTATCTATATTACATATTTTTTTGTCAAAAGTTACCCAATTTTTGTTTAAGAGCTATTAAAATTAATGTTTGTCCATAGTTAGGTATTACATGATAAATTTATGGTAAAAAATTATTAATGATCTTGACGTTGTCTCTCTAAAAAAATTATATAAAAATATATTGAATAATTTAAGAATCAAAATAATATAATTAAAATATTAAGAACTAAAATAATGCAAACTCCGTTAAGGACTCTAATGCAATTAAACCATCCTCCTCCTCATCCATTCAACTGCACAAATAACGATAGCTTTCATCTTCTTTTTCTCGCACAAAACCCCTTTTTTCATGTAGCTAATGTCTCTCTAAATTCAAAAAATTAGTTGAGAATCTTAAGTGTAATCTGTTGGAAAACAAATTGAGTCTAAATCGATCTTCTTCGCTAACAGCCCTTGTCATGGCGGTCATCCACGTGTTATCACCGAGCGACACTCCGCCACGTCAGCACCACCATCTCCGTCTGTCTTCTATATCGCTTCTAATGGCAGTCAACGGATCGTAGAAAAATAAAGTTAAGATAAAAACGCCTATCAAAATATCGCTAGTAAGTCGGAGCATTGTCAGAGCTTCAACACGTACGAGTCCACCACAGAATAAAGCTGTATTCTATCAGGATTCTGTGATTGAGATTTGATTTTGGTTTGGCGATCAGAGGGTTGGTGGTTTTGAGGGGGTGGGAGGGATATGGGAGGTGGTCAGAAAAGCTACTCGCTTCATCCTCACGATTACAAGCTTCTAGAAGAGGTTGGATATGGAGCCAGTGCGGTTGTCTATAGAGCGATCTATCTTCCTTCCAATGAAGTCGTGGCGGTTAAGTGTTTGGATCTCGATCGCTGCAGTAGCAATCTGGTTCGTCTTCTTATCTTCACTTGATTTCTACTCTTTCACTGTGTTTTATATCTGTCTATTGATTGGTTTATTGTTGTATGTGCACAATTTAATTGACTGTGAGATGTATTTACTGATTTGAGTTTCGATTTCAATGTTTTGTTGAGTTTGTGATTTTGTCAAGTGGTTTTAGCCTGTTTGACTTTTTCCTTTGTGGTCTTTGTGTTTGGGTGCGGTTTTGTGCTGTTGATTTTATTTGTGTATGTCACAGTCTAGTGAGAATTGAGATCACTAGGCTTTCAGGAAATCTTTATTGTGTTCCTTGAGTGGGAGTTGAGACTCTGGAGTTATAAATTGTTACTGCCGAATTCAAGTAAGTTTATTGATTAAAGAAAATTTTTACCTGGCCTAATGTATCTTTGTGGGAACGTCAAGGGGTCTTGGTTAATAACGGAGCTTATGCAGAGGGGTTATGGTGTTCAATATTCGGTAGCAAAACATTTATCCTTTTTCTTGTGAGTGCAGCATAAAATCGTGTGGGAGCAAAGAGTGGGTGAATTAGTGTGAGCAATAATGTTAGAAGTGACAGTTTCTTAATTAGATTTGTTGGTATCATTACAATGGTATTTCATGTTACTTGGCAGTTCACGCTCACCCTCAAATACCTACAACTCTTACTGTTAGACTTCTTTAGCCTGCGTTTGCCTATGGAAACTTTAACTTGCTCAGGTTTCCGTGCTCCATTTCAGATACTATTGTGGATTCTGGTTCTGTGGTGGAACATGGAAACTAGGCTCACCTTCATAGCGCTTGGTTTTTAGTTGTTGTCTACATTGAAGGAGTTTAGGCATTGACGACTGCACTGAATTTGAAGCATTAATTAAGACAGGGCAGTTATATCATTGGGTTGATTCTGGATTGACGTAAACAGAAATTAGTGGGCAATGGCCTTGCTACCCTAAAGTTCTGATGAGGAAAGTTCCTTATTAGCAACCAGGGTTCATGCTTGGAATTGTTAATTTGAATTCCTGAATTTTGGCGTCCTTTTGATTTGGTCAAGTTTGGCATTCTGACTTTCTTTGCATGAAGTGTAAACAGTTGGCGGCAGTTTCTAATGTACTTTGCAGGCCAGAGGTTCTTTCTTGTTAGAACTTCAGTAGCAAACTTTGATTTTTTGTCTTCTGGAATTTGAGCTGAATTGAATGCATATTATGCGATGCATTTAAATGCACGTTTTAGATGCCTTGAAAAGCTATGGCACAGGAATTGACCCAAATCCAAGCTAGCAAATCACTCTCCACTCCCCATGGCTGCTCACTATTCCACCTGGTTTGTTACATGGCACATTGTTTCACTATAGGGACCCCTTGAAAGACCTTATATTGAGGTGTTGCAGTAAGTTCACTCCCCGTGGTGCTCACTATTTCNCTATGGCACAGGAATTGACCCAAATCCAAGCTAGCAAATCACTCTCCACTCCCCATAGCTGCTCACTATTCCACCTGGTTTGTTACATGGCACATTGTTTCACTATAAGGACCCCTTGAAAGACCTTATATTGAGGTGTTGCAGTAAGTTCACTCCCCGTGGTGCTCACTATTTCACCTGTTATGCAATTTTGGGACTTTGTTGACCGTAGGTGACCCCCTTCATACTACAGGATTCATTCGTATCGACCCTGGCATAGACTGCAGGGTTGAGTTACCCCTTTATACATTTGGTGTTGCTTTCATTGATAGCCTGCATGGCTTTATCATGGATTTTACCTCGGGGACCTAGAAGGCATGCAACATGGTTGCTTGGACCAGGAATCCATTCAGGTGTTGTGCTTAACCTGAGGCATGATATTACGACGAGTCTAGGGTGAGAGGTATCTATCTAACCAAGATGCTGTGCATGGAAGGTGGAACAATCGGCAGATTGTTACCATAAACTTAGTACTTTCATATCAGGAGACCTCACCTTTGTTATTCCAATCTTGCTGGTGGTACAACTCACATGTTTTTGGAAGCTTCTTATCTCATGTACACACCAGTATAAATACCCTCTAGTTCTGTCTTGTGACCCCTCTGATCACAGTCTCTTAGAACTAAAACATTTATTTCCTTCCCACTTCCTACTTCACAAAAACTGCTTGGTTGCTTGAAAAACCAAACGGCATCTCATGGAGGCCACAGATACTGCTCTCTTACTACGAGCTGCCTCATGATCCTCACCTTCACCCCGCTGGTACTCTGGCTCCCTAGCACATATTTCCTTGGTACTTGGACAATGGGAATCAAATTCAGAATAGTATTGTCTTGACTAAACTTTCTCTTATTCTTAGGTTGGTTTGCTCTCTTGGTTGACAATTAATAACCACTACACCTGATAATGACAAACCTTTACTGGTGGACTTCTTTAGATGGTGTGTGCGCCTTTGTTAGTTACTGGTTACTAAATTGTCCACTTACGCCTTTTCTTTACACTTGTTTGCTTTTCCTTTTTTAATTAACCATTTTGCTTGCTTTGGAGGAATAGGGCCATTGCTTGATCCAATGATCAATCTTCACGCTAGTAGTGCGAACCTTTCATAATCAATTAAGAATCAGCTGAGTAGTGATCTTAATTAACTGAGGAGTATTTTAATCAGAATATGTAGTGGTGATAATATTAAAAACATATCTAAAGATATAATTGATAAATTATTCGAATAAAAGTTAGCATTTAAATGTGAGTCACGAGCATTCACTGTACCTGGAGTCAATGATGAATCAAGTTATCCAACAATCAAAAACCTCCTTTTAATACAAATAAGAAATTAGTTATTTTATGAAAATTCGAATTAATTAATTTAATCATGCAAAATCACTTATTTGACTCACAGGGAATGTCAAGCATTCGATGTACATGGCATAACGAATTAAGAGATTTTACAGAGCAAAAAATTTACTAAAAGATATGAAATAATTAAAAAGGGAAGTCATACATTAAAGAACAATGGATCAAAAACAAATATCGTGCTTCTTTAGAAATATCACCCCTAGTTTTAGTTGGGGATTTAGCAATCTAGAAGAAAAACATAGCAAGCTAAGGAAGAGAGGTTGAAAATAAGAATGACCCTAATTAGGGTTTACAAAAACTTATATTTCAATTAGGAGACTAAGAAACCAGAAAAAGTCGAAGTCCCGTTCTTAGCAAATACGGGCATCTTGTTTGGATGTGTGTTTTGGACCGTCCTGATGCATCTCTTCTTTAGGCACCTTCTGGATGTCGCGTTGTCCGGATGTGCATTTCCTAGTGTTCGGACGCATGGCTTCGTCTTGGCCTTTCTGCTAATTGTGTCTGAACGCGCATTCTAGACTTCCTCGACACATTTGTCCTCCTTGCCTTTGCACCTTCTAGAAGTCGCGTTCGGACGCGATTCTCAACCGTTAAGATGCACGACTCTTTTTATCCTTTTTCACTTCTAATCACTCTGAATCTTTTCCCTTTCATGCATTTGCCCTCTTTAAGTATTCAAATCAACTATTTTAACTGCAAAACTAACAAGCACTTCAAAAGAGAGGTAAAATCCAGAACGTAAACAATTATACACAATTAACTACTCATTCAATGTAATTACCCAATTGTCACTATTACTAATCATGCACAATTTACGGCTAATCAGTATGCTCAGTGGACTGTAAACTCCTTCAATGCAAAGAATCAGTTTGTATAGTGGATAAGAGAGAGAGCTGGATGGTTCTCCAACATGGATTGCACCAGAGGACTAAATCTGTGTGATCATGTCAACGGTTGATGTTTAGAATCCCATAAGGATCAAAATTTCCTTTTTTGTAAATTGTTTTGGTCCCTTAGAAAATAATACGTTTCGTAAATGTTTCAGAAACATTTCGAAAATTGATAAAAAATTTGAGAATTTTTCTTCAAAACATTTGTCGAAACATACTGAAACATCTTAAAACACCTCGAAACATTCTAAAATAAACATTCTCAAACACCTCGAAATATTCCGANAAAATTTGAGAATTTTTCTTCAAAACATTTGTCGAAACATACTGAAACATCTTAAACACCTCGAAACATTCTAAAATATTAGTGAAAACATTCTCAAACACCTCGAAATATTCCGAAACACCTTGAAACGCTTTGAAGGATTGAAATTTTGATTCAATTATTGATTTGTTTTGGTCTCATGGAAAGTCGAAATGGTTTGATCGTTTCGAAATGGAATTTTGACTCTTGGTACCCCATAATTAGCATTCCGTTGTCCATGGCCTTGTTGATAGTGCCTTATTAATTGGTGGGAAACAACTTGAATGTGCTATCCGGGTTACTTCTTTTTTAAATATTTTTACACAATATTTGTAAGCAAATATCCTAAGGACAGTAAAAGGACTATAATGTAATAGATCTGAATTCTAAACCCATGGACTGTTTTCAAATTCAAGTACATCCTATGTGATCGCTATCAACCAGATCTGTATAATTCCTAATTTCACACATCCCTATCGCCTTGCTTCTGAGTCGCTGAATGTTGTTCTTTTGCATTTTCATTTCCTTCTCGTTTATTCTTTTCTTTTCTTCTTTGCAATATCAGAATTGGTATGCTCTATAGTTAATGAGAGCTGGACCTGTGCTCAAAAGTTAAGCTGAGATGCTCTACCTTGTGGCCATCATCCATTTTATAATCACTTAATTATAGCTCTTTTGAGCACTGTAGTTGAAGTATTTCAGATTGTAATATTTGCAGGACGATATTCGTAGGGAGGCTCAAACAATGCGTTTGATAGATCATCCTAATGTAATAAGGGCATATTGTTCATTTGTTGTGGACCAAAACCTTTGGGTGGTTATGCCATTCATGGCTGAAGGTTCTTGTCTACACCTAATGAAGGTAGCATACCCAGAAGGATTTGAAGAGTCTGCTATTGGTTCAATCCTGAAAGAAACTCTTAAGGCTTTAGAGTATCTACATGGACATGGACACATCCATCGTGATGTTAAGGTTAGTCACTTAGTTGAATTTAAAAATACTAATTCTTGCGATGATATGATCTTCTTTCTCCATCCCTTTGTGTTTTCTGTTTTTAAATCACCTGGGCTGGCACATCCCAGTTTCAATTTGTGTTAACATTTTCTGTTGCAGGCTGGAAATATACTACTTGATGGTGATGGGCTGGTAAAGCTTGCTGACTTTGGTGTTTCAGCTTGCATGTTTGACAGAGGTGATAGACAAAGATCAAGAAATACTTTTGTTGGAACTCCATGCTGGTGAGGGGGAGCAGCTTTTGTCTTTTACTCTTCGTACATTTCATGGCTATTTTGATAGTTTTTGTTATTTATGATCTCCTATTTACCCATCATAGGATGGCACCAGAGGTGTTGCAGCCAGGAAGTGGATATGATTTCAAGTGAGTAACTTTTCATCACCACATACGAATTTGAAGTTTTTGTGATAAGAAGTCTTTCCTGTCTTCTTATAATGAATAACACCCCCCCACCCCACCCCCAAGCAAAGCCAAATCAGGGGCAGGAGCCCAAAGCGACATGTCTAGAAGCGGTAGGACACTGATACATTTACATAAACTTAAGACTCGGTTGCCTTTGTTTTTTTAATCTTATGCAGGGCTGATATTTGGTCATTTGGAATAACTGCTCTGGAATTGGCTCATGGTCATGCACCATTTTCAAAATACCCACCAATGAAGGTATATACGTCTACGGTTCTACCTATGAGAATTCCACACAAGTATTGACATAGATGCTCCTGATATTGAAATGTCTGATTTTATATGCTCGCTTGCCGTAGGTTCTCCTAATGACCCTACAGAATGCCCCTCCTGGACTTGATTATGACCGTGATAAAAGGTTCTCAAAGGTATTACTGTTCTTTTTGGTTACTGTGTTCATTGGATGATTGAGTCTTTCACAAGTCTATAAACATGACTACTAGGAAAATAAAATCCAGTCTGCAGTGTAGTTGTTGAGTTGTACTTTTATCTTTTAATGGTTGATGATTAAAGGAGTCCCAGTTGTGAACAGTCCTTCAAAGAAATGGTTGCAATGTGCTTGGTGAAGGATCAAACAAAAAGGCCAACTGTAGAAAAATTGTTGAAACATTCTTTTTTCAAGCATACTAAGCCTCCTGAGCTTTCTGTGAAGAAACTCTTTGCCGACTTGCCACCACTTTGGAATCGTGTAAAAGATCTCCAGGTACGCTGTCATAATGCTATGATGTGGGGTTCTTCCTTTCACTCATCTCGGTATCACTGTATAATGAAGTTACCAATATTATTCAGCGTAAAGATGCAGCACAACTAGCTCTGAAAAGAATGCCTTCAGCTGAACAAGAAGCAATATCACAGGTGAGAACCACTAACCAAATTGTTTGTTAAAATTTGTTTGCTTGCTTCCAATGGACAATTCTGACTTGTCTTTTGTTATTTTCATAATTTTGGTGCAAAACTTTGCGCCTGCCTGAATCTTTCTATTGTCTGCTGGTGTTCACTTTTATTATACTTTTTTTTCTTTCAGATTGTCACTTTTATTATACTTGTATGCAGTAAATTCCTGTGTTGTCCTTTTCAGAGTGAGTATCAGCGTGGTGTTAGTGCCTGGAATTTCAATATTGAGGACTTAAAAGCCCAAGCATCACTGGTATGTATTACATCTATTTTTCTTCTTGTTCTTAAATGTCATGTAAAGATAATGGCCATCTTGAGTAGCTGGCTTCTTGAAAGTTATTTTGCAGTGGAGTTGAGTTTATGTGTCTCTATGGCGGCAGGTGCAAGATGATGATGAAATACAAGAAATTAGAGAAGAAGATGAAAGAATGAAATTAGTTGCCAATCATCAGGTCATTGTTTGTCCATGTAGCAATTTTTATATTATTTTTTGATCTCCAAGTTTGATAGATCAAGTGCTGCTTCCAGATGTCTATTTATGTCTAATTTCTTCCCCTTGAAAGTTTTGCTTTATAAAGCAAAATAGGATATAAAACGCTGCTTATCACTGGCAGGATGCATCAAATTCCAAATCTACACTTGGGAAATCAATTTTAACAAATGAAATTGTTTGCAGGTAAATGATCTACTGCCTGTAGTTATAAGCATTTAGTTTTTGGAATCATATTTATTGTCAAATGCATTGCACTCACTTCATATTTATCTTGGGCTTATTATCTGCGAGATACATATGCTTGTCACAGGGAGGGTAACCATGGAGTGTTTTATGAATTATTCACATTGGTTATCCATCTGCATTTCACAACAAAGGGACACACACTTATTTGAGTTTTTCTGTGTTATCCATTCCAAATGTTTATTAATGCAAGAAAAAATTGTTCTTTGATGAAGTGCTTTTAGATGTTAATGCAATGGTTTGAGATGATTCAATGTGCCCTTCATTACTTAAAAACTTGGGATGTGAAAAGCCAAGTTTCCTAAATGTCCATCTTACCTGCATCAATGTATGAGTTAGAAGATTATACAGTGGGGAAGAGATGTCCTATTGGAATGCCCAGACACTTGTCTTAATTTAAACATCTTATCTCCATAATAATCCTGTTGGGTAGATCAACCAATTTTGCTGAGGTCAATGTTCTGAGGACAGCAATACTCGGTAACTATTGTGCTGGGATTAGCTGCTCAGAGCCTTTTCCATTCTGGCACATTCTTATTTGATTTTTTATTTTGTTTTTGTGCATGCTTAGTTTGTGTTCTTGTGTACTAAAGTTTTTTTGTTAATGTTTAGTCTTGGTTCTTTCACTTTTAATGTACTATGATTTAGTGAACAAGTAAGTGCTGAAGAAGTACCCCCAGCTGAATGCCTGAGAAAGAAGGGAAAGCTACTGGAAACTGATCTGGTGGAGTCTGTCAATCAATGGAAAATTGGTCAGGAGAATAATGGATCCAAAACTGAGCTGCTACCATCAACCTCAGAGAAGGAAGTGGTGCAGGCCAAGTGTAGAATGCCAGCTGGGAAAAGCCGCCAAACTCTGAGCGGACCTCTCATGCCTGGTATCATCCTCGGTCATTCAACATCAGAAAGGGGCCGCAACTTAGAAAGGTTTATCATAGTTTCCTATTGCTTTATGTGCCCTTACTTTGTGATCATGTTTTTTCAGTATGGTCTGTTCATTAGGTATGATACTGACAACCAACCACCGGCTGAAAAAATTCACAATGACATACGACGAGCACCCAGCTTTAGTGGTCCTTTGATGCTCCCAAACCGAGCTTCAGCAAACAGTTTATCAGCTCCCATAAAATCATCAGGAGGTGATGAATTTGTATTTTTTGTGCTGTAGATGTCTCACCACTGGCACTGCTACTAATACTGTTATGCAACTGATGAATGCTTTAAAGGAAGAATTTTCTTGTGTGACCTGTAATATAAAGGCGGAATCCCTAGCTAAGAAGTTTTGTAGCATTGACACTATTTTCTTATCCTGTAGGATTCAGAGATTCGCTGGAAGATAAAAAGGCCAATCTTGTACAAATAAAAGGGCGCTTCTCAGTAACATCAGAAAATGTAGATCTTGTAAAGGTACAGCTGTATTCTTGTGATACTCCTGTTCTATTAAATGACTATCACTAACTTAAACATGTATCCAGGATATTCCATTATGTACAGTTCCTCGACGATCTTCACAGGCAAGTCTCAATTTTTGCAATAAAAATTTTTTCCTCCCAAAAAATATGGATTTGTAGTTCCACATTGATGATTTGTCGTGTGATTTTTAGGTGTCACCACTAAGGAAGTCTGCTAGTATGGGAGACTGGGTTTTTGAATCTAAACAAACGGTTTGTGAACTGATCTCTTTTGAGTTTGATTTTATACACCTAGTTACATTTTTTATTTATGTGACATTACCTCTGTTTTCTTAGTTCCTCTCTCCTGTTTGCTGCCATATGTTGTTAAGATGCCATATTCATTGTTTTTCAGCCGATCAGTCAGACACCTAAAGAAAGTGGTAACAGCATTGCACCTGCATCAGTTCTTATGCCATACCTTCAAAACCTTCTTAAGCAGACATCTATTCAACAGGTAAGGCAGCAAGGCTTTCCAGTTATGGGTTGGTTTTGTGCTTCATTCGTCCATTATATGTTTTAATGCTTGAGGTAAGCACCAACTATATTTGCTGTTTGTAATACCAGGATCTCATTGTGAATTTGTTGAATTGCTTGCAACCGGCTGATGTAATAGATGGTGAGTGGAAGATTCAAATGCAATAATTGTAAATTTGTATTTACTAATGGAAGAGTTTCTAAATAAGTTGGATCAACTTTTCTGATTTTGTTTCAGCTTCTCAAAATGGAAGGTTACCTCCATTGTCTCGTAGTTCAGAGAATAATGGAACTGTAAGCATCTATTCCCTTCCTGTATTTGGGCTACTTAAAGGAGTTCTTATGGGGGTTCTTCCTCTGAAAATCTCTCTTTAAGAACGTGGATCCTTTATTTGTCAAGTGTACTGTATCCAGATCAATGTTTTGTTTGAGAAATAGATAAAGGGAAGTCCCCATTTTTCTGTACCTTATGCTTGTACCTTGTACCTGGCTGTATTCCATTCTGTGTCCCTGGGTTTTGGTTATTAATGTTAGTGAATCCTGACATGTTTCCTCTTATGGTTGATTCTATGTTAAACAATGTCAGCAACATGAACAGTATTTTCCATTCTGTCATACATCTTTAAGCAATCATTGAGGGGTTGGGGAACCAAAGAGAACTATTGATCTTTACTGATGGACAGTTGCATTTGATGTCATTCACTATTGCTTTTATATCTCATGAAACTTTAATCTATTTGTCTGAAAAGATTGGCATCTTGGTAAATCCCTTATTGTATGTTGCCAGATTTAAATATATCATGAGTAATAACAGATTGACATGTTCTCATCTTCATACTTACCCTCGTTTCACAGGTAGAATCAATGGTTTCCGAAAGGGAACGTCTGCTGCTTATCAAGATTTCTGAGCTTCAAGCTAGGTTTGTGAATAAGATTAGTGATGTTGTGGATTTCTCCTTATTTTGAATATGAAGTTCATCAAATGATCTCTCTCTCTCTCTCATATTTCGCAGGATGATTAACTTGACTGATGAATTGAATGCTGAAAAATTAAAGCACATACAAGTGAGTTGCTTCATTATTTCTAATATATTTGTATTTGCACTTTTTGGATTACAAAGTTGGGCTTTGTGGCTGGGTTGAACATAATAATTATCATTACAACGTAACTGAAACTAATTAATAAGATGGGTTTGAGAGGCTAAAGATGACTTATTGAGGCCATCTGTTGAGCTAGAATTTACTTTTGGTTAGAAATTTGTCGTGTGGACCTCACCTCTTGGCATGCTTGTGTTAATGTAGAATAGCAAGCGGATTTTTCTTTGCTATAATAGTAGCTTTCTGTCCCTTGTATGCTTAACTGGTATGAAGTATGGACACTCTCGACAAGGAGACGGATTCGTGTCGGACATGTGTCGGATATCGGCACTCTTCGGACATGTGTTCGATACTCTTTTATCTGTGTTCATAATTAAATAATTTCTTTTTAATTTCGGACACGTGTCCAACACTTCTTTGGTGACGTGTCTAACACTTTTTTAGAACATGTCTACTAGTAACCAATAAACATGTGTTGAAATATAATTAATAAAGTTTAAAAATTTGAGAACATAGAAATGTTAAAATTGTACTCCAAATATAAGAATAAAAACAAAATATGCGTAGAAATTTAAAAAAAGAGGAATTGAGAATATGAGAGCAATTATTTAAATTATATATTAGGTACACATTGTCTACAAAAAAAAATTATGATTATTTACTATTATGATGATACTTTAGTCTAAAAATTCACACAGATCATTACACATAAGATTTACTTATCATAAAATTCTGAATCTTTTATAAATTGCATATCATTATTTTTATATTTGCAATAAATTATATAATGTTACATATAGAATATAATTTTTTGTAGCGCATCTCTAATGTGTCCGTGTCCTTTTTTTTGAGAAATATCGTGTCAGTGTATCCATGTCGTGTCATATATGTGTCCTATGTCCGTGCTTCTTAGCTTAACTGCATCATAACCTCTAATTTTGTAGTAATGATTTTCCTTTTGCTTCTAGATGCAACATCAGTTAAATGCTGCGGCTGGTCAAGAAGATGTAGACAGAAGAGAAGGGGATGCTTGAATATGTACAATACATCCTGACTGTAAGTGAAGCCACCATGTATATTGAGGTAAGCTTAATATTGCAAGCCATTTTCCAAACATAGTTGTTTTTGGCTAAAGAGCAATGCTACATAGACTTAAAAACTTGACCTGATGATGTGGTTATTATATTTGTCATTGATTTGACGGTGAATCCTAGTATTTATTGGGACCCACTACTTATGCAATGGTAATGATTCATCAAGTCAAAATTTTAATTTAGTTTTTTAAGTCTATTTAACATTTTCCTTGTCTAAATATGTGCCCTTTTTATTTTAACCTATGATTATTTCATCTTCGCCTTTTTTTTTTTGGGGGTTGCTGTAGATAAATTAGAAGCAGACATTAGCATTCATGTTTCTGGAATCATTTTCCTCTTCACCGGTTAGAATAAATCTTGTGGAAGATATCAGCCTCCTCAAAATTGAAATAAACAAATTAATTAGCAGAGGAAGATACAATTTCTTTCAATATATTTGGTGCAGAGAGAAAGGAGCTCCTCCTCATTGCAGAGTCATGTAGCGATCCTCTAATTGGCTGCTAATTTGTTGTCTCAGTCACAATAGATTTGGTGCAGAGAGAAAGGAGCTCCTCCCCATTGCAGAGCCATGTAGCCTTCCCCTAATTGGCTACCACTTTGTTGATTCGGTCACCATGAGAAAGAAAGAAAGTTTTGGGGGTGTTTCATTTGTTCTATATATCTCTTATCTATGATGTTTAAAGTGTAAACATATATTAAATTTACCCTTTTGTCAATAGATGTTTAGTATGAGGCAAGGAGTTTATGTTTTTTTGCAATAAGTCTATTTACTCGCGGGGTGTGGGTGGAGCATGCATTTGGATATCTGGTAATCCTGAATTGCATCATCTGCCTCTGGATCTTGACTTTTTACTCACCCAATCGTAACGTTCATGCATTATATGTATACCAATTTCAGCTCTACATATAAAATCCCTATACNGTATGAGGCAAGGAGTTTATGTTTTTTTGCAATAAGTCTATTTACTCGCGGGGTGTTGGTGTGGGTGTGGGTGGAGCATGCATTTGGATATCTGGTAATCCTGAATTGCATCATCTGCCTCTGGATCTTGACTTTTGACTCACCCAATCGTAACGTTCATGCATTATATGTATACCAATTTCAGCTCTACATATAAAATCCCTATCCTCACATCACATGCAACCCAAAATTGCCACAAGCATTATGTACTTATGGGAAATGGAAAAGAGAACTAACAAGTAACTTCTCCTACCTCAAATCAAAACTTCAACACAAATTTATAGCCTTTGATGGACTTTGTTTCCTTATTCTCCTTCTCCTTCTCCTCCTTTATTTCATCTCACAGTTAATCTTTCTTTTATTTTTTCATTATTGCCCCATCTAAAGTTTATACATATGTTTTTGAATAGATATATGCAAGGTGCCACTTCATGGATATTTGCCCACGCCTCGCATACATATATAATATGATACAAACATCCGAGTATATAATTGATTGTTCAAGCTTTTAGATAATGTGATTTGGATGTTGGGACTCGCAGCTCACCTTTGGTAGGGTTGGTTTTTTATAAACTGTCTACTGGTCGGTTTGTTGCTTTATAAATGCTTGGGCAAAAAGGGCCCCTCTGCTGCTTTCAGCTACTCTTCTGTTTTCAGAGCATGCAAACTAAGAGTAGCCTGGATTTATGGTTCCGGTGAAATTTTATGAGCAATCTTTCTTCTAGGTTTATGTTAGCTTGTCAATTTGGGGCCTAACTGGATAAATTTGGAATTCAAGGTAGTGATACCTGAGAGCAGCTTATCATCTAATTTACCATACAGGTTAGCTTTGTCATTTTAACTTAACCAAAAATCTGTTTTACCCTCTCTTCCATGGAAAAACTTAACCACAGCGGTTTCCCGAATGCCGTTGTCACGAGGTTGATCCGGCTTTTGCGACTAGACTACGGCATCTGCATAGCTCCGAATATGTGCATGGGAGCTCTTCGCTTGATGTCCTTGATCGTTTTGTTGTAAACCGTTGTTATGTTGGGTGGTGGCTTTTTCCCATACACCCTTTTATTAGACAAATAAATTAAGTGTCATCAAATGAATCAACTTTTTGCTCCCGAACAAGGGTCAATGGTTGCTCTCAAAGACCTATTTTTAAAGTAAAGCCAGAGCAAAAGAAATATTTATGTCGTGTGTGGGGGTGCATGCAGTTAACTTTCCATGATGTCATTGTATAATCTTCCAAGGGAATCGATTTCTTTCATTCCTTCGTCTCGGCACAACACTAAGCTTTAATTTAATTAGTTTCCGTGAAAAGGTGAAAAACTCTATGTCTAAGTTAATAAGCAATANCCATACACCCTTTTATTAGACAAATAAATTAAGTGTCATCAAATGAATCAACTTTTTGCTCCCGAACAAGGGTCAATGGTTGCTCTCAAAGACCTATTTTTAAAGTAAAGCCAGAGCAAAAGAAATATTTATGTCGTGTGTGGGGGTGCATGCAGTTAACTTTCCATGATGTCATTGTATAATCTTCCAAGGGAATCGATTTATTTCATTCCTTCGTCTCGGCACAACACTAAGCTTTAATTTAATTCGTTTCCGTGAAAAGGTGAAAAACTCTATGTCTAAGTTAATAAGCAATAAGTAGAAGTTTGTGCCAAACTTATGGCTCGACACATAAGATTATGATTGGATATAATGTACCCCTTAAAGGTGATGGCGATTTAATATAGTAAAGTTTAGAACAATCACAAGGTTTAATGTTTGAGGTTGTATACATTCAATGTTACATCTATAATAAAATAAAGAAAATACTGAGTAATCTAATCTAAATGAAATTCAAAAATTAAAACTCAAATGTATATCATTTCTAAGATGAGTGGAAGATGAGTGGGTCGCATTAAAAAAATTGATGAGATCTATTCATCCAATGGATGATATGCATTTGAGTTGAATTTTTTAAATTTTATTTGAGTTTTGTAGCATTGCTCATAAAATAAATAAAAAGTTAAATTTTATTCTTTATATATTTTTTTCTCACAAAACTATCACATTACTAATTTCTATTGCATATTCAATTATTTAATATTTGATTAATTTGTAATTTAACATAATTTTTATTACTATTTTTTAAAAAATAATACATAAAAATAAATTTTAAATAATATAATAAATAAATAAAAATTAGTATTATTTAATATAGTGAAATTACTCCGGACAGCCTCATCATCTCCGTCTAGCCCACGTACGAGATCGCGCGCCTTATGGGCTTCCTACCGAATTTTCATCGGGGAAAAAGTGAAAAACCAACCAACAAACACCATTGCCAACACCCTCTGTGCTTGTGTGAAATTGCAAGCTTAAAGCCCTAATTTTCTTCTGCCAATGGCGGACCGTACGGACAGGATATAGGAGTCTCTTGCAGGAACTCTAATTATACGCCACGAGCGTCTCGTTGAGTTGCTTGGTATTGTTCGCAGGCCTTCGATACCTTGACACCAATCAAGAGGCCTCCAGAAAAACACTCCAACACCGTAAACAACTCTCCAAACGCTTGGGCCGTCCTCTCATCCACACCACACCCTACGAGGCAACACAACATTTTCCCTTGCTTTCGTTCAATTTCTTTCTTTGCTGATTGATGTACCTCATTTTCTCGGACAGTCTGACTCTCATATAGCTAATAAAAAATATAAATTGCAGGATGTTATAGCTTGTGATATTGTGAATTCGGATCACATAGATGTGGATCTTCAGTCGATTGGAGGGTTAGACGAAATGAAGGAGGCGTTGTTTGAATTGGTGATTCTTCCGTCGCGGAGGCCTCAGTTGTTGCCTATGGGAAGCTGCTTGGCCCGCAGAAAGGGGTTTTGCTGTTCGGACCTCCTGGAACAGGAAAGACAATGCTTGCTAAAGCTATTGCAAAGGAGTCTGGAGCTGTGTTTGTTAATGTGAGGACTTCCAATTTGATGAGCAAGTGGTTTGGTGATGCCCAAAAACTTGGTATGTTTTTGGTGTTTCGTTTTTTTAGCTCGAGATATTTAATTGAATGCTGTTGCCTTATAGGATATAACATTTGCTATTGCTTGTGCAATTCACCTGTGTTACTGTTGTTCTTAATTTGATTTTATAAAAGGCTAATATATGGTAGCTGAAGTTAACTGAGCATCTGTAATTTGATCACAAGCTAAGCATCTTTATATAGGATATTCATGTCAACAAGCACAAGGAAATTCTGAAGACGTTTTTCTCGTATAGGTTTGCTGTATAGTAGGAATGTGGAACTGCAATCTGGTAGA
>CAUOFW020005280.1:819306-829578 GCA_963454935.2 Ilex paraguariensis
TGAAATTGCAAGCTTAAAGCCCTAATTTTCTTCTGCCAATGGCGGACCGTACGGACAGGATATAGGAGTCTCTTGCAGGAACTCTAATTATACGCCACGAGCGTCTCGTTGAGTTGCTTGGTATTGTTCGCAGGCCTTCGATACCTTGA
This sequence comes from Ilex paraguariensis, assembly GCA_963454935.2. Taxonomy (NCBI): domain Eukaryota; kingdom Viridiplantae; phylum Streptophyta; class Magnoliopsida; order Aquifoliales; family Aquifoliaceae; genus Ilex; species Ilex paraguariensis. The sequence goes on from CAUOFW020005280.1 coordinate 819,456, forward strand.
CACCAATCAAGAAGCCTCCAGAAAAACACTCCAACACCGTAAACAACTCTCCAAACGCTTGGGCCGTCCTCTCATCCACACCACCCCCTACGAGGCAACACGACATTTTCCCTTGCTTTCGTTCAATTTCTTTCTTTGCTGATTGATGTACCTCATTTTCTCGGACAGTCTGACTCTCATATAGTTAATAAAAAATATAAATTGCAGGATGTTATAGCTTGTGATATTGTGAATTCGGATCACATAGATGTGGATCTTCAGTCGATTGGAGGGTTAGACGAAATGAAGGAGGCGTTGTTTGAATTGGTGATTCTTCCGTCGCGGAGGCCTCAGTTGTTGCCTATGGGAAGCTGCTTGGCCCGCAGAAAGGGGTTTTGCTGTTCGGACCTCCTGGAACAGGAAAGACAATGCTTGCTAAAGCTATTGCAAAGGAGTCTGGAGCTGTGTTTGTTAATGTGAGGATTTCCAATTTGATGAGCAAGTGGTTTGGTGATGCCCAAAAACTTGGTATGTTTTTGGTGTTTCGTTTTTTTAGCTCGAGATATTTAATTGAATGCTGTTGCCTTATAGGATATAACATTTGCTATTGCTTGTGCAATTCACCTGTGTTACTGTTGTTCTTAATTTGATTTTATAAAAGGCTAATATATGGTAGCTGAAGTTAACTGAGCATCTGTAATTTGATCACAAGCTAAGCATCTTTATATAGGATATTCATGTCAACAAGCACAAGGAAATTCTGAAGACGTTTTTCTCGTATAGGTTTGCTGTATAGTAGGAATGTGGAACTGCAATCTGGTAGATTGACTGGAGGAAGTTAGTTCAGGAATTGATCAGTGATAGAAACTAAGAAATTAGTTTTATATGTAATCATATGTTGCATAGAGACAAATTATAATAAGCAACTAATATTATATGTATTTTCATGCATTGTGCAGAAAAGATTAAATATTAGAATTAGAAAGAGTTCAAGGTTAAAAGAATCATTGCCTAAACGGGTCAAATAGTTGCATCAAATATGAAGGTTCCCATCCTGACTTTTGATGAGAGATTCACCGCAGGATGATGTTGTTGGAAATAGCTCACCGGGGAGTCTACTGCATTGTTTGTGCTGAACTCAAAAAGGTTCTCTTACTAGCATGTTATTACTTCTCCCCAAAATGACTTAATAAGTTTGTTTAGTGTTTGGTTCTTTTTTTTGTTGCCATGGCATGGGCCTAGATGTTCATCTCCAGGGCAAGCACAAATGCTTTGGTCATAGTGCATCCCGTCAGACAGAAACTAGGTTGTGTAAGCATGATGTGGAAAGAAAAGAAAGAAAGAATGAATTTGAGCTTGTATAGAGTTGTTTTGATATATAGAGTTGTTTTGATGATGTTAATGACAAAATAAATTGTCACTGTGTGTTTTAAGAATCATTGTCTCTTGTATTTTATTACATGTCCCATCCTTTGCTTGTAACCTGTGTCATAAGAAGCTGTTACGTAGTGATTTAACTTGCTAGATCTAAAAAGCTTTTTGAGAAAAAGTTTAATAAATTTAGCTATCTAACGCTTTCTTTCTGTAAACATAAAAGTATGATATTTTGATCAGATGCACATGGAACCCATCCAAATTCAATTTGAGTGTATATTCATATAATCGTAGGCTTAATTGTTGATTCGTATTTTATATGAAAATCGTTTTAAAGTTGAATCGTATCGCGCTTAAATTGTACGATTCGATTCATATCTCACGAATCTCACAATTCAATCACTTTTTTTTAAAATCCAATTTTTTGGCAAAACAATATCGTTTTGTCCGCTAAACAGTAAAATAAACATTGTTTTGTTTACAGATTAATTCATGCCCTAATAAAAACTCAACCTCTTTACTCGTTCTCTCTCTGACGTCGTCTAAAGTTCACCTTGTTTCGTCCAAAGTTAAAGGTCACGACTAACGCTCTAGCATTATCGATTGATTTTTGCTCTCAATTCTTTCATGAGTAGTTTGTTAGGTTCTAATTTTTTGTTTCAACATGTTGGCCTGTATGTTTTCTTTCGATCAATTTTTTATTTATTTATTTTTTCATTCATATTTGTAACCTAATTTATAATGGGCGTCACTATTTTGATTCTTAAATAGCCATGATTCTTTATTGAATTNTAAAGTTTAGAACAATCACAAGGTTTAATGTTTGAGGTTGTATACATTCAATGTTATATCTATATAATAAAATAAAGAAAATACTGAGTAATCTAATCTAAATGAAATTCAAAAATTAAAACTCAAATGTATATCATCTCTAAGATGAGTGGAAGATGAGTGGGTCGCATTAAAAAAATTGATGAGATCCACTCATCCAATGGATGATATGCATTTGAGTTGAATTTTTTAAATTTTATTTGAGTTTTGTAGCATTGCTCATAAAATAAATAAAAAGTTAAATTTTATTCTTTATATATTTTTTTCTCACAAAACTATCACATTACTAATTTCTATTGCATATTCAATTATTTAATATTTGATTAATTTGTAATTTAACATAATTTTTATTACTATTTTTTAAAAAATAATACATAAAAATAAATTTTAAATAATATAATAAATAAATAAAAATTAGTATTATTTAATATAGTGAAATTACTCCGGACAGCCTCATCATCTCCGTCTAGCCCACGTACGAGATCGCGCGCCTTATGGGCTTCCTACCGAATTTTCATCGGGGAAAAAGTGAAAAACCAACCAACAAACACCATTGCCAACACCCGCTGTGCTTGTATGAAATTGCAAGCTTAAAGCCCTAATTTTCTTCTGCCAATGGCGGACCGTACGGACAGGATAGANAAATGAAATTCAAAAATTAAAACTCAAATGTATATCATTTCTAAGATGAGTGGAAGATGAGTGGGTCGCATTAAAAAAATTGATGAGATCTATTCATCCAATGGATGATATGCATTTGAGTTGAATTTTTTAAATTTTATTTGAGTTTTGTAGCATTGCTCATAAAATAAATAAAAAGTTAAATTTTATTCTTTATATATTTTTTTCTCACAAAACTATCACATTACTAATTTCTATTGCATATTCAATTATTTAATATTTGATTAATTTGTAATTTAACATAATTTTTATTACTATTTTTTAAAAAATAATACATAAAAATAAATTTTAAATAATATAATAAATAAATAAAAATTAGTATTATTTAATATAGTGAAATTACTCCGGACAGCCTCATCATCTCCGTCTAGCCCACGTACGAGATCGCGCGCCTTATGGGCTTCCTACCGAATTTTCATCGGGGAAAAAGTGAAAAACCAACCAACAAACACCATTGCCAACACCCTCTGTGCTTGTGTGAAATTGCAAGCTTAAAGCCCTAATTTTCTTCTGCCAATGGCGGACCGTACGGACAGGATATAGGAGTCTCTTGCAGGAACTCTAATTATACGCCACGAGCGTCTCGTTGAGTTGCTTGGTATTGTTCGCAGGCCTTCGATACCTTGACACCAATCAAGAAGCCTCCAGAAAAACACTCCAACACCGTAAACAACTCTCCAAACGCTTGGGCCGTCCTCTCATCCACACCACCCCCTACGAGGCAACACGACATTTTCCCTTGCTTTCGTTCAATTTCTTTCTTTGCTGATTGATGTACCTCATTTTCTCGGACAGTCTGACTCTCATATAGTTAATAAAAAATATAAATTGCAGGATGTTATAGCTTGTGATATTGTGAATTCGGATCACATAGATGTGGATCTTCAGTCGATTGGAGGGTTAGACGAAATGAAGGAGGCGTTGTTTGAATTGGTGATTCTTCCGTCGCGGAGGCCTCAGTTGTTGCCTATGGGAAGCTGCTTGGCCCGCAGAAAGGGGTTTTGCTGTTCGGACCTCCTGGAACAGGAAAGACAATGCTTGCTAAAGCTATTGCAAAGGAGTCTGGAGCTGTGTTTGTTAATGTGAGGATTTCCAATTTGATGAGCAAGTGGTTTGGTGATGCCCAAAAACTTGGTATGTTTTTGGTGTTTCGTTTTTTTAGCTCGAGATATTTAATTGAATGCTGTTGCCTTATAGGATATAACATTTGCTATTGCTTGTGCAATTCACCTGTGTTACTGTTGTTCTTAATTTGATTTTATAAAAGGCTAATATATGGTAGCTGAAGTTAACTGAGCATCTGTAATTTGATCACAAGCTAAGCATCTTTATATAGGATATTCATGTCAACAAGCACAAGGAAATTCTGAAGACGTTTTTCTCGTATAGGTTTGCTGTATAGTAGGAATGTGGAACTGCAATCTGGTAGATTGACTGGAGGAAGTTAGTTCAGGAATTGATCAGTGATAGAAACTAAGAAATTAGTTTTATATGTAATCATATGTTGCATAGAGACAAATTATAATAAGCAACTAATATTATATGTATTTTCATGCATTGTGCAGAAAAGATTAAATATTAGAATTAGAAAGAGTTCAAGGTTAAAAGAATCATTGCCTAAACGGGTCAAATAGTTGCATCAAATATGAAGGTTCCCATCCTGACTTTTGATGAGAGATTCACCGCAGGATGATGTTGTTGGAAATAGCTCACCGGGGAGTCTACTGCATTGTTTGTGCTGAACTCAAAAAGGTTCTCTTACTAGCATGTTATTACTTCTCCCCAAAATGACTTAATAAGTTTGTTTAGTGTTTGGTTCTTTTTTTTGTTGCCATGGCATGGGCCTAGATGTTCATCTCCAGGGCAAGCACAAATGCTTTGGTCATAGTGCATCCCGTCAGACAGAAACTAGGTTGTGTAAGCATGATGTGGAAAGAAAAGAAAGAAAGAATGAATTTGAGCTTGTATAGAGTTGTTTTGATATATAGAGTTGTTTTGATGATGTTAATGACAAAATAAATTGTCACTGTGTGTTTTAAGAATCATTGTCTCTTGTATTTTATTACATGTCCCATCCTTTGCTTGTAACCTGTGTCATAAGAAGCTGTTACGTAGTGATTTAACTTGCTAGATCTAAAAAGCTTTTTGAGAAAAAGTTTAATAAATTTAGCTATCTAACGCTTTCTTTCTGTAAACATAAAAGTATGATATTTTGATCAGATGCACATGGAACCCATCCAAATTCAATTTGAGTGTATATTCATATAATCGTAGGCTTAATTGTTGATTCGTATTTTATATGAAAATCGTTTTAAAGTTGAATCGTATCGCGCTTAAATTGTACGATTCGATTCATATCTCACGAATCTCACAATTCAATCACTTTTTTTTAAAATCCAATTTTTTGGCAAAACAATATCGTTTTGTCCGCTAAACAGTAAAATAAACATTGTTTTGTTTACAGATTAATTCATGCCCTAATAAAAACTCAACCTCTTTACTCGTTCTCTCTCTGACGTCGTCTAAAGTTCACCTTGTTTCGTCCAAAGTTAAAGGTCACGACTAACGCTCTAGCATTATCGATTGATTTTTGCTCTCAATTCTTTCATGAGTAGTTTGTTAGGTTCTAATTTTTTGTTTCAACATGTTGGCCTGTATGTTTTCTTTCGATCAATTTTTTATTTATTTATTTTTTCATTCATATTTGTAACCTAATTTATAATGGGCGTCACTATTTTGATTCTTAAATAGCCATGATTCTTTATTGAATTTTTTTTTTTCAAGTTGTTGAATTTGAAAATGGTTAAACAAAAGATGAAAATGAAGTAAAAAGCCAGCGTCTTTCAATTTAGACGAAGTGTTTATGTCAATTAATTATTTTTAGAATGTAATAATGTTCGATATTCAAATTTTTGTCTATTTGAAATATGTACTACTATTTTTTATTTTTGTTCAAATTTTGTGTCGAATTATACGATTCACGATTCTCAAATTTAGAATTCCGATTCACAATACGAATCGCAATTTAACAACTATGGTGGCTGCTGTTTTTAGTTTGGCTTACAAACTCCATCCTTCTATTATATTCATTGACAAGGTTGACAGTTTTTGTGGGGTGGTTTTACCACAGATTGTGAGTATTCTTGCATTGATATAACGGCAACCAGCTCAACAAACAAACAACTTCAAAATGCTTCACCTTTGTTTTTTTTCCATTAGTGAGCAGGCTACTTTTTAATAGATTCTTTGTATTGAATGTTATTAGTTGAATAATTTGGCTGAGGAATTTGATGATGAAATTGAAAATTTAAGTTTTGCACTTTGTACACAGAGAATGCTTGAATAATGGTTCTTGCGGCAACTAATCGTCCATCAAATCTTGATGAGGCAATACTTAGGTGTCTTCCTCAGGTATTTGAGATTGGCAAACCTAATCGAGGTGATAAAGCAAATATACTGAAAGTGATTTTGAAGGGTGAGAGAATAGATGACAATATTGACTTTGATCACATTGTAAGCTTGTGTGAGTGTTCTATTGGCTGCGATTTACTTGACGTCTGCAAGCAAGCAGCCTATTTTCCTGTCAGGGATTTCTTGCAAGATGAGAAGAATGGGAAGCGACCTCATGTGAGTAAATATTTCATTCTTGGAGTTTTGTGTTTTATTGTTCTGTTCATTGTTAAATAGATGTTTTAGGATGGGGAATATGCATCTACCGACCACTTTTCNATTTTAAATAATATAATAAATAAATAAAAATTAGTATTATTTAATATAGTGAAATTACTCCGGACAGCCTCATCATCTCCGTCTAGCCCACGTACGAGATCGCGCGCCTTATGGGCTTCCTACCGAATTTTCATCGGGGAAAAAGTGAAAAACCAACCAACAAACACCATTGCCAACACCCTCTGTGCTTGTGTGAAATTGCAAGCTTAAAGCCCTAATTTTCTTCTGCCAATGGCGGACCGTACGGACAGGATATAGGAGTCTCTTGCAGGAACTCTAATTATACGCCACGAGCGTCTCGTTGAGTTGCTTGGTATTGTTCGCAGGCCTTCGATACCTTGACACCAATCAAGAGGCCTCCAGAAAAACACTCCAACACCGTAAACAACTCTCCAAACGCTTGGGCCGTCCTCTCATCCACACCACACCCTACGAGGCAACACAACATTTTCCCTTGCTTTCGTTCAATTTCTTTCTTTGCTGATTGATGTACCTCATTTTCTCGGACAGTCTGACTCTCATATAGCTAATAAAAAATATAAATTGCAGGATGTTATAGCTTGTGATATTGTGAATTCGGATCACATAGATGTGGATCTTCAGTCGATTGGAGGGTTAGACGAAATGAAGGAGGCGTTGTTTGAATTGGTGATTCTTCCGTCGCGGAGGCCTCAGTTGTTTGCCTATGGGAAGCTGCTTGGCCCGCAGAAAGGGGTTTTGCTGTTCGGACCTCCTGGAACAGGAAAGACAATGCTTGCTAAAGCTATTGCAAAGGAGTCTGGAGCTGTGTTTGTTAATGTGAGGATTTCCAATTTGATGAGCAAGTGGTTTGGTGATGCCCAAAAACTTGGTATGTTTTTGGTGTTTCGTTTTTTTAGCTCGAGATATTTAATTGAATGCTGTTGCCTTATAGGATATAACATTTGCTATTGCTTGTGCAATTCACCTGTGTTACTGTTGTTCTTAATTTGATTTTATAAAAGGCTAATATATGGTAGCTGAAGTTAACTGAGCATCTGTAATTTGATCACAAGCTAAGCATCTTTATATAGGATATTCATGTCAACAAGCACAAGGAAATTCTGAAGACGTTTTTCTCGTATAGGTTTGCTGTATAGTAGGAATGTGGAACTGCAATCTGGTAGATTGACTGGAGGAAGTTAGTTCAGGAATTGATCAGTGATAGAAACTAAGAAATTAGTTTTATATGTAATCATATGTTGCATAGAGACAAATTATAATAAGCAACTAATATTATATGTATTTTCATGCATTGTGCAGAAAAGATTAAATATTAGAATTAGAAAGAGTTCAAGGTTAAAAGAATCATTGCCTAAACGGGTCAAATAGTTGCATCAAATATGAAGGTTCCCATCCTGACTTTTGATGAGAGATTCACCGCAGGATGATGTTGTTGGAAATAGCTCACCGGGGAGTCTACTGCATTGTTTGTGCTGAACTCAAAAAGGTTCTCTTACTAGCATGTTATTACTTCTCCCCAAAATGACTTAATAAGTTTGTTTAGTGTTTGGTTCTTTTTTTTGTTGCCATGGCATGGGCCTAGATGTTCATCTCCAGGGCAAGCACAAATGCTTTGGTCATAGTGCATCCCGTCAGACAGAAACTAGGTTGTGTAAGCATGATGTGGAAAGAAAAGAAAGAAAGAATGAATTTGAGCTTGTATAGAGTTGTTTTGATATATAGAGTTGTTTTGATGATGTTAATGACAAAATAAATTGTCACTGTGTGTTTTAAGAATCATTGTCTCTTGTATTTTATTACATGTCCCATCCTTTGCTTGTAACCTGTGTCATAAGAAGCTGTTACGTAGTGATTTAACTTGCTAGATCTAAAAAGCTTTTTGAGAAAAAGTTTAATAAATTTAGCTATCTAACGCTTTCTTTCTGTAAACATAAAAGTATGATATTTTGATCAGATGCACATGGAACCCATCCAAATTCAATTTGAGTGTATATTCATATAATCGTAGGCTTAATTGTTGATTCGTATTTTATATGAAAATCGTTTTAAAGTTGAATCGTATCGCGCTTAAATTGTACGATTCGATTCATATCTCACGAATCTCACAATTCAATCACTTTTTTTTAAAATCCAATTTTTTGGCAAAACAATATCGTTTTGTCCGCTAAACAGTAAAATAAACATTGTTTTGTTTACAGATTAATTCATGCCCTAATAAAAACTCAACCTCTTTACTCGTTCTCTCTCTGACGTCGTCTAAAGTTCACCTTGTTTCGTCCAAAGTTAAAGGTCACGACTAACGCTCTAGCATTATCGATTGATTTTTGCTCTCAATTCTTTCATGAGTAGTTTGTTAGGTTCTAATTTTTTGTTTCAACATGTTGGCCTGTATGTTTTCTTTCGATCAATTTTTTATTTATTTATTTTTTCATTCATATTTGTAACCTAATTTATAATGGGCGTCACTATTTTGATTCTTAAATAGCCATGATTCTTTATTGAATTTTTTTTTTTCAAGTTGTTGAATTTGAAAATGGTTAAACAAAAGATGAAAATGAAGTAAAAAGCCAGCGTCTTTCAATTTAGACGACGTGTTTATGTCAATTAATTATTTTTAGAATGTAATAATGTTCGATATTCAAATTTTTGTCTATTTGAAATATGTACTACTATTTTTTATTTTTGTTCAAATTTTGTGTCGAATTATACGATTCACGATTCTCAAATTTAGAATTCCGATTCACAATACGAATCGCAATTTAACAACTATGGTGGCTGCTGTTTTTAGTTTGGCTTACAAACTCCATCCTTCTATTATATTCATTGACAAGGTTGACAGTTTTTGTGGGGTGGTTTTACCACAGATTGTGAGTATTCTTGCATTGATATAACGGCAACCAGCTCAACAAACAAACAACTTCAAAATGCTTCACCTTTTTTTTTTTTCCATTAGTGAGCAGGCTACTTTTTAATAGATTCTTTGTATTGAATGTTATTAGTTGAATAATTTGGCTGAGGAATTTGATGATGAAATTGAAAATTTAAGTTTTGCACTTTGTACACAGAGAATGCTTGAATAATGGTTCTTGCGGCAACTAATCGTCCATCAAATCTTGATGAGGCAATACTTAGGTGTCTTCCTCAGGTATTTGAGATTGGCAAACCTAATCGAGGTGATAAAGCAAATATACTGAAAGTGATTTTGAAGGGTGAGAGAATAGATGACAATATTGACTTTGATCACATTGTAAGCTTGTGTGAGTGTTCTATTGGCTGCGATTTACTTGACGTCTGCAAGCAAGCAGCCTATTTTCCTGTCAGGGATTTCTTGCAAGATGAGAAGAATGGGAAGCGACCTCATGTGAGTAAATATTTCATTCTTGGAGTTTTGTGTTTTATTGTTCTGTTCATTGTTAAATAGATGTTTTAGGATGGGGAATATGCATCTACCGACCACTTTTCTGAATAGTTAAAGATGCCCAGACTTCGTCTCGAAGTTTTGAAGTGTATGAACTGGTTTGGTTTGGGTTGGGGTGGGGGGGGGGGG
>CAUOFW020005280.1:830780-899159 GCA_963454935.2 Ilex paraguariensis
GGGGGGGGGGGGATAAATCATTGTAGGTTGGAAAGGAGGGATGTGCCTTATGATCCATGTACGAGAGTAGGAAACCTACCCAAAACAAAACTTTATGAACCCAGTTTCATGAGTAGGAATAAATGGATTAAACAACCACATGGCATATTTGGACTGTAGGTAACAAAAAACTAATTGAACACACAGTTTATAAAGTAATTGCAACTCGTGTGTATCAAATTCTTGTGGCTTACAGATCAATTGATGTAGTCACTGAGGAGTTAGTTGAAGTTCATTCATACTGTTGAATGAAAAATGCAATTGCAAAAAGTGTGTCTCACTTAATTTGGTTGTGTTGAAGGTCCTAAGGGCTTTGTCACAATTGGACCTGGAGAAAGCTTTCATTGCAGCAAGAAAAACGAAGGTTGTGAAGAATGAGTGCAGTGGCTTAAGTATTGGTCACCACCTAGGCGTGATGCTGATTATGAGGTGCAAGTTGAAATAGATGAGCTTTTCTAAATTTTGATGTCTAAACTATGGATTATTATTCGGGTGCTAATATTTTCTAGAAATGTTCTGGTACTCATCTTAGGGATCGTTGAAAACAAATTGTCTTATTTACTCTCAAGAAGTGGACTGACTTTGAAGGCAGCTGACACCAGTAAGCTCTGGTGCCATTCACATCGATGCAGCAAGAAGTCAAAATTTGGATGGAGACTAAGTTTATGTGAACAAATGGCACTCAACAAATGGAATCTAACGTCAGGGGAAATGTGTTGCAACAAACCAAATCTCGGGGGTTAAGTGCTATATTTGCCATCCTTGAGAGGGCCTGCCAAATGAAGCACAAATCTCAGGGTTCTTAGGTGAAGTTTAAACTAGTATACAATGTAAACTGGCTTGTATGGGACATGCAAATACAACATACTTCAATTGATGAAAAATTATTTTTGAGACCCATTTCTTATATTTCTAGCTTGCCGAAGTGGATATATAGTGATAAAATTATTCTTACACAGTTATGCGACATGGGATAAATCATCATAGGTGTGTGCTGTGGCATATTGTAACGTTAAAAAATATCTTTACACATAACAAACCTAAGAAGAAGGAGGCTATTCATCTAATATCAGCCTTTGGAGCTGATCTCTCAAGTGGAAATGGACTTAAAATTCTCAGCTTAATGCATAAATCTAGACCAACAGCAGCAAAAGCGAAGATTAAAAGATTTTCAGATACATGAACTGCACCATCGTAAGCATGTGAGAGTAAGCTATCAGCATCCAGCTTCAGAGGTGATCCGCTGTCCAAGCTAGACAGGCCTGCATTGCAAGTGCAACTCATAATTAAGATCATATAGGCCAGCCTTCAGAGTGTACCCCTTTGTCAAAAAACAATCAATCAAGCATCAAAATTTTATTTATTTCAACCAAAACAACCAATCAGAACCAAAATTTGATCTTTGCTAGTAACACTGTACCTTTGACAAAGCCAAAAGCTGCAGACGTCCCTGACTTGAGCTGAAAATTATCCAAGTCTCTTCTTATTGCATACCGAAAGGTCACTCCAAATAATGCACAACTAACAAAGGTGATTGCCACAGAGAGTATCAACTGGGGATTGCTGGTCACTGTTGTCAAGGAAATGGGAAGCCCTGCAAGGGTGCCAACTAGCGCAGAAATTGAAGCTGCTTTTACAGACTCCCATCTCTCTTCATTTTTGTTGATTGCTTCGCGTTCTGTCTCTGTGAGAGAATCTGTGTTTCTTACACCCTCAATGCCCAGAGAACGCTCTGCTTCTTCAAGCATCACTTTGGCTTTTGATATTTCACTCTGACTTTCTGCAATCTTTTTGGTTCAACATCTCATGTCAGTAGCATCTCAATGGCTTCATAAAAGAGTAACATATCATGGAACACGAAGTTGTTATAACATAACCAATCCCTTATTGTCTATACACTTCATGGGTTAAATTTCCCAATTTTCAGAAGTAAGAAGGGAATATAATAGCAGACCTCGGAGGCTCTGGATTCGAGCTGTTTGATGTAATCCCTCAACTGTTTGGCTTCAATATCTTGTTTTTCGATCTCGGCGAGCTCTCTCTTCGCCATCTCCACTCTCAGCGTTGCTTTCTCCAATCCATCAAACAAATTTTTATTTTCTTCTCTGTTCAACAATTCCTGCACTCGCTCGTCCACCATACCGGACAGCAAATCCTTCAAGCTACCCATTTCATTCTGGTCTGAGCGATTGTTATCGCCGCTGCATTTAACTGTAATAGTTCGAGGCAGTGAGAACAATGCCCCGTCGAAGAGTCTCGCGCGGTGGGTCAGAGGTGTGAAGTGAGATCTTTCTGTGAATGGGTGACTTCTTCTAGCATTTGGAGAGGAAATCCAAGTGGGATTGAATGTGGTTGTCATGGTGCTCCTGATTGAAAGCAGTCTGTCTGAGGGGAAGGAATTGCAGTTGCAGGGTTCGTAGGGCTGTTATGTCTGCTTATCCTATTCTTTCAAATGTTAAAACGTAGTGAACCAAGTCCTTGGCCAAAGTATAAAGTAGTAGTTACCAATCAATTTGGTGAGTTTAACCCAAAGTGTTAACTCAAGTGGTAATTGTCGGACTAAAAAAGTTTTTAAAGCGTAAATATTAAAATTTTGGTTGACCTTGAATCTAAAATAAAATGAATCTAAAATAAAATGAGACCTGTTCGTTATTTTGAGTAAATTTTCGTGTGTTCGTATTTTACTCTGCAAGGAGAATAAGGTAGTATATTTACTTGTTCAAATTGAGTAAGAAATGAATGAAAAAATAGGTTCTAAAATGATCATCTTAAAATTTAGAAATAAAAGTTGTGCAATGTGGGATTTGAAACCAATCCCACATTGGTTAAGGTATAAATTATATATGAGCATATATAGGCCAAGTTTGCGCTTACATGTTTTCGGTTCAACCACGCGCGCGTTGCTCACACTCGTCACGTCATAACCCAGCGGGTTATTGGTATGGGCAAGCCCTATTTTTTTTGGAAAAAATTAATTTAATTAATTGAGCGAGAATTTTTAAACCGAAATTTTATTTCCGGAATCCATTAGATTGAATTGGTTCAGATTTTTTGCTTCCCTGCAGTCCGTAAATTGAGTTGTGTCAGTTCATATAAAACAATTACACAAGTGATNGCGCGTTGCTCACACTCGTCACGTCATAACCCAGCGGGTTATTGGTATGGGCAAGCTCTATTTTTTTTGGAAAAAATTCATTTAATTAATTGAGCGAGAATTTTTAAACCGAAATTTTATTTCCGGAATCCATTAGATTGAATTGGTTCGGATTTTTTGCTTCCCTGCAGTCCGTAAATTGAGTTGTGTCAGTTCATATAAAACAATTACACAAGTGGTTTCTACTGATTCTGGGTTGTGTCTTTTAGTATGGTGGTTATTCAAAAAGTTACCAAAGTGTCTATAAATACTCAGACTCATTACCATTCTGCATTCATTCATTCATCAGTTTAATTTCGGCATTCAGGTAGACATTATTGTATTACATATCGACATTAAGGCAGTTTACATTTTGGAGAGTACACAACACAATTATTAGTTCGCTGAACGAGTATATTAGAGTGCTATTTTTACTCGTGTAAAAATTATTGTATCCTGGGAGGCAGACGCTTGATATTTCATAAAACACCGTGTATGAGAGCAAAATCTGTCTTAAGCACATAATATCAAACACTAGCCTTGATCTACATCAACTTTAATAAAAGTTTTTGTTCTGCAACCGGGTTAGTATTTATATTGGTTTGACAAACAGTTACTGTTTTGTTAAAACTATAGTAATTGTTTCTATATTTTGTGTAACTGTTTCGCATTTTATTGTTACTGTTTTGTTATATATTACATGTTTCAAATCAGAAACTTTAATAAATAATTTTATTATATTTGGAATACCACATTCAACAGTAATAAGAACTAACTGTAAATTCATACGTCTTTGAATCTTAACAAATTTTTGCAGTCAGGCCATGAAAGATTTATCTCTTATGAATACTTTAATTTCGCCATAAATAACATGCATTTGACTAAATCAAAGATAAATTAATTGAGATGCGCGTAAGTTAGCTCGGGCATCTCTGACATTTGAACCAAGAGAATTTGTACAACTTTTGTGGGTTTTTTTTTTTTTTTTTGTTGAGATAAAAAAGAGTGGAGGCAAAAAAAAACGCCTAGCGACCACTCTGATAGGGCTACACGGGTGAGATCATAAAAGCCTTTGATCGTGTCTGTAAAAACTCTCGGGATCAGACCTAGTTAGGCTAGTATAGCGGTTAACCATCAAACTCCAATGAAAATTCCAAGATTTGAACTCCAATGAAAAATAAGACCGATAATCCATTGGACCACGCTACTCGGTGGTTTTTGTGGGTTATTTTACAACAAATAAATAAGTTATTTATCATTTTTATTTTTGTGGGTATTGGATCAAGGTGTGTGTATATAATATATATATATATATATATATTTTTTTGGGAACCGAAGGTATTTGTTTTTGCAGCTACAGCCACTATATAAGCGGCTTTTGGTGTGAGACCACTCGGAGGCATGTTCACTGTTGTGGCAAGAGGGCTAAACCAGAGGCTATTCAACTTCCTGAGGCCCGTCGCTCTCACTTCCTCTCTCATGGCCAACTCCACTAGGGTTTCTGCCTACTCCGCTGGTTCACCCACCAACTCTCTGCCTATAAAGCGCGTGGGCACCCACAATGGAAGCTTTCACTGCGACGAAGCTCTCGGCTGTTTCATGATTCGCCTCACCAACAGGTTCTCTGGCGCCGAAATCATCCGAACTAGAGACCCTCAGGTCAGTATTCAACTCATTTGTGTTCTATATGTCTATGCTTATATGTTTTCGTCGTTTTTAGTTAGTTTATATCTTAACTTCCTAAAAATTTTTTACATACGTTGTGATGTACTTTCGTTAAAATCAATGAATTGAAGGTTCTGGAAACCCTTGATGCTGTGCTTGATGTTGGTGGAGTCTATGATCCGAGTCGAGACCGGTATGATCATCACCAGAAAGGGTTTGAGGAGGTTTTTGGGCATGGCTTCACTACGAAGCTCAGCAGTGCTGGTCTTGTTTATAAGGTAAACCAAATGTTTATTTCCAACATTACCATTTGTGATTCAGTTTAACATTTTGTCAATGGTTTGCAAAGTAAAGTACTTATATTCGACATAAGCTCATTTATAGAATGTGCAGAGTTGTTGTTAGCGATTCTTGTTTATTTATAGTGTGGGTTGTATTTTGCCTTTTTAACCCTTTTTCTCTAGGTGATTGATTAGGGCTAAGTTTAGTCTAACTAAGATAATAGTTTTTTTTCATGGGTCTGCATTTGAAAACAAAATTTATCTCCACTCTTTCTGTAGCATTTTGGGAAGGAGATAATTGCTAAGGAGCTCCAACTTGATGAAGAACATCCAGACGTGCTGAGACTGTTTTTAGCTGTTTATAAGAGCTTCATGGAGGTACTAAACTTTGCATATTCGTATTTTTTTCTTCCCATAATGATAAAGTTGTGACCTTTTCAGTCGGAACCAGAAATGCATTTGGGTGAAATAACTTAACGTAGAGCTTCATGTCTTTGGCAAATTTCGATAATGAATTACCATGCAAAAGTNAAGTTGTGACCTTTTCAGTCGGAACCAGAAATGCATTTGGGTGAAATAACTTAACGCAGAGCTTCATGTCTTTGGCAAATTTCGATAATGAATTACCATGCAAAAGTTTTGTGGGCACTTGAACTGTTCAAACATGATCTGATGTTTGAGTCCGAATAATGGACGAAATTTTCATGGAGTTGACTCTCTGCTTTGTTGATTATTTGTTTTGCTGATTCCACTTTTAGATACTTGTCTGAGGTGAGGTTTGCAAATTATAGAAATGATATTTGAACTTTTGTGCTGGTGTAAATCATTAATGTTGACATTTGATCTGCCGGTAACAGGCAATTGATGCAATTGACAACGGCATTAATCAGTATGACACAGAGCAGGCCCCTAGATATGTGAACAATACACACTTGTCTTCAAGAGTTGGAAGATTAAATTTGGATTGGATTGACCCTGATCAATCTCCAGAGAAGGAGAATGAAGCCTTTCAACAGGCAATGACTCTGGCTGGCAGTGAGTTTTTAAATGTGAGATTTTCTTGAAATGATTTGGGCATCTATGATTTAGTTTGTGCAAATTTTTGTATAAGCTGGTTTGGGAAGAAGCAGGGCTTTTTCACTCACAATATTTTTATTTTAGTTGAATCCTTGAATTTTGAGCTGGCAAACCTTACATAAATGTAAGAAGGTAGAAAAGATTATCGTTTGCTCTCAATATGAATCTTAACTTGGCTTGATAATTTAACAATTTTTTAATACTCAGAGCCTTAGGTTTCACACAAGGTCATGGCTACCAGCGCGCTCAATTGTCATGAAGAGTCTTGCAGCAAGGCAAGAAACTGATCCTAGTGGAGAAATTATGGTCTTGACCAGCTTTTGCCCTGTAAGTAGTCAATGCTTTTGTATCAGCTGATGTAATACTGTTCTTGTGTACAGCAAGCATTAGTCTTGAGCTGTTTTATATTGATATCTGATTCTAAGAGTCTGATGTTCATTTCTCAGGATAATCTCTATGTTCATTGGTTATTTGTTCCACACCCTGTTGAGAATTCTTATGGTTCCTTATGTCATAGTATCATACTTTTCTTGGGATAATTGGCAATATGATGTTCATATCGTTGATCGAATGAGATTGATTGTTAAGAACTGCTAGTCTAATTGTTTAGGCAGTGGAAAAACTATTTCAAATGTTGACAAAACTATTTGCCAGTCGGTCAAGTGGTAGAACTGCCTCAATTTACCAGAATCTTTACCCAACTTTTCTTGGTTGGTTTGTTTGTTTGTTTCTTTTGTTTTATTCCTTTCTTTAATAAAAGAAAAGCTGACATGGAGCAAGTCATGAGTATTATAACTTGCTGGAAGGGGCTTTAGTGGAGAGTAGCTAAATCTCAGAAAATATGTATACTGTCTGTATTGGTTCCACGCCTGATCTTATTTGAGATTGATCCAAAGAGCAAAGTTGTGGATTGCAGAGG
Organism: Ilex paraguariensis; assembly: GCA_963454935.2. Taxonomy (NCBI): domain Eukaryota; kingdom Viridiplantae; phylum Streptophyta; class Magnoliopsida; order Aquifoliales; family Aquifoliaceae; genus Ilex; species Ilex paraguariensis. Next base: position 837,895 of record CAUOFW020005280.1, read on the forward strand.
AGATGAACGTAGCTAAGATTGGGACTATAGCAAAGTAACAAGCTTCAATATTATGGACACCTTGTTGCTTGCTGGTTTAAATAGAGAGATAAGTTTTCAAGAATGCAGCACAGTTGCTCATAGTTGGTACTTGGATGTTCTAACTTATCTTTCACTGTAGTTTTGAATGAATTCTTATGGACTTTGGCAATTCTTTTAGAGTTGCTTACAGATACCAAGTCTTGTCCTAGTTTGTCTTTGTCAAATGTCACCTGGAGAATATTGTTTGTTACGGCTACTGTTCCCAAAGAGTTTGCTCCTATGTCCTGTAACTATTTCTTTTCACTTTGTTTCTGAATTTCTTAAACAGAGGCATGTTGGATAATATTGGTTCATCTTAAATGAACACATTTCGTCGTAAGTGATTCGATAATATACTCTGATTTGATTTTCTGTCTGACAGTGGAAACTTCACTTATTCGAGCTCGAGGAAGAGATGAAGATTGACCCACCCACCAAATATGTTCTTTATCAGGTATTCACGTGTATCTTCCTTTGTTTTGTTCCTCCTCTTTCTTTTATTTGCTCTGTTTTGTGGGAGTTTTATGTTTGGTTTATTTCTTCCTTTCCTTGCTGGGGGAAAGGGAATGTGGGAAAGGATTCAAGCATGCAATGAATTGAGCCTGGCTACATTGTTGCGACTGGCAAATTCTGCTGTGTCATCGTTTCGCTTGACATAAAATGGCAATCAATTATGAAGGAACCCATTATATTTTTGCCAAAGAATGAAAACGTCAATGATACAAATTTTTTGTTTTGATGGGCATGTCTACATTAAGAAACCTTTTGCCTAATAGTGCTTGGCCATTGTGTTTAGTCTGGAAAGGGCTTTTTTATACCATAATCTAAAAGTGGTTTACTGATATTTTCCTTCATCTTAGGGGGCGTGGTTGTTTAATGACTGAAAAAATGTTGCCATTTTCTTGTTGATTGTTGTCTTCATGCAAGTACAAAAAGAACGACATATGATATGATCACTTTAGTAGTGATAAAATCAATGTGATGGAAAGATTATTAATTTTCATCTTGATTTTGTTTCAAAGCAAGAGCGTGGGGTGGGGTGGGGGTTGACAGGGTGGAGCTGGGGCTGATGGGTTTGAGGTGGTGGGTTGTAGAGCTGTGAGTTTACAGGTTTGAGGTGGTGGGTTGTAGAGCTGGGAGTTTACAGGTTTGAGAGGTGGTTGGTTGTGGTCCTTGTGGAGCTTGGGGGTAAAGAAGTTGAAGGTGGGGGTGGTGTAGGGGGTAACGTCTGCAGGGGTGGAGGTTAGGGGAATGGGGATGGACAGTTGGTGGGTTGGAAGTGGGGTGGAGAGAAAGAGAGACCATTTGTGTATAGGATTTAGTTTTTCAAATGAGGCACAATAGGTTTATGGTTATAGGGATTGTTTGTCTATATAGATAAGGTGAACGGGTAAAATTGGAAAAATAAGCACTCGTTTAACGTCGATGGGAACAAAATTTGACCGGAGGTGTTAGTGTAATTTGAGAAACTATGAAGGTATTCCTTAAGATTGCTAAAAACCCTAAGGGATGATGATGTTGTTGTTTCTCAATATATTTTGGTCGAGATTTACTTTTAAAAGTGATTCGCNAACTATGAAGGTATTCCTTAAGATTGCTAAAAACCCTAAGGGATGATGATGTTGTTTCTCAATATATTTTGGTCGAGATTTACTTTTAAAAGTGATTCGCTCTATATTTATTAGTTTATAACTACTATGAATTTTAGGATGACCGGAGCAAACACTGGCGAGTGCAGGCAGTGGCGGTATCTCCCGATAGATTTGAGAGCCGGAAGCCCCTTCCATCTCAGTGGCGAGGTCTGAGAGATGATGAACTCTCAAAGGAGGCAGGAATTCCTGGTTGTGTGTTTGTACACATGAGTGGGTTTATTGGTGGAAATCAGAGTTACGAGGGTGCACTGGCAATGGCAAGAGCCGCTTTGAAGCTTTAAGCATTGAAGATCGATTCCATTGGCATCTCAAGATGTTCCTCACAGCATTTGAATATGAGTTGTTTTCATCTGTTTCAATTCACTAAAGCTAATATAAAGAGTAGCCAGATTGTTGGGCTTTATGTGGCAGATATATTGTTTAAGATTCTACGGAGGTTTTTCCTTTTGGTCCGAATTCTAGTGAGGGTGGGAATGATGACTTTTCCTAGTTCAACGTTGAGTCCCAGATTTATTTTTTTGTGGGTTTCTCATTAGAATATGAATACGGGCAATCAACCAAGAATTCAGAATATTTTGTTGTAGTCTATTCACTGAGCCTTTTTGTTTTCTTTTTTCTTTCTTTTTTCTTTCTTTTTAGGGTGGTTCTGTATTTCAAATATTATTGTGGGAGCTATGCAGCTCCTAGCGAAGGTTCCATGTACACTTTTTTACTCCTGCATGGATTTATTTCCAATGATACTGCTTCATTCTTTCTTTCTTTCTCTTAGGATTGGTTTTGCTCAGGTCGGCGGTGACTCTTTAACTATTTGATGTTACTGTAGCGCATTAGGAAAATTGAGTTGTGACTTGAAAATTTGGGGGCCTTTGGAATCAAAACACGATTCTTTCTATTCGACAGAAATAAACATCAGAATCTTGACATTTAGGGAGAGAAAGGTACTTGAAGATTTTGGCCTTGAGATCGAAATGGTTTAGGGTCGGTTGTCCACCTTGTGGGGTATACCTTATCTCCAACTTAAATGCTGAGGCAAGTAGTCCATAGAACCTTTTCACAAAGATGAAAACGGACCTGACCTTAAGGTCGTCACAGAGTACTTTTTACTGCTGTGATAGGATAATGATTCTTGCTCAATAGACATTTAATTGGTCAATCTTTTATTTGTTTTTTTGTTCTTTCTTTTTCTGTTGGGTGGGAGAGAGATGTTTGTAACTAGCGATACCATTAATTCAAGAAGACTCGTCTTTTTCTGTTGGGTGAGAGGAGACACGTTCTCATGGAGTATTATTCAAAATTTTGATTCTCATGTCGAGCTGCATCCTCTTTGATGTGTCGCCAACGCACGTCCAACTGTCTCACTTGCTGTCATTGATTCCTATAATCAACTCTCTTCCTATCAAATTAGTAAAAAGTATTATTACATCTCAACCCTTTGACTCTATCGTTGCAGCATCACTGGATCTGATTCAATCTCTGCCATCCGTTTTATAGATCTGGGGGGTCCATTGGGTGAATGAGCTAATAATATCAGTGCACCAAGATTTAACATTCATACAAAGGAAGAGGGTCATTCAGGTACTTCTGCCTTGTGCTTTTGTCTTTTGCCTTGGACACACAGGCCAATAAGACTTCCCCATGTTAAGTTTTAACTCCCTCTTAGATTTGAGAAAGTGAAACACTGGGGGGTGAGAGAGAGAGAAGGTGAGAGATGGGTAGTGTTAGAACTCCAATGTACCAGTTATGGTACATTTTTCAGTTATTTCTGTTGATTCAAACTTGCAAAGTTTTTTGCTACCAATTCAAGGTTGGAGATCTAGATGCTTGGGGTATTCCCACTTCAGCAAATCCACAAGTCTACACCAACTGGTCTAAAAATCACAACTTCACGATTGGAGACTCTCTCAGTAAGTTTCTCTTCATGTAACTTTCCTGTTATAGATCTAAGCATTACAGCTAGTTTGAAGAGTGCACATTTTTACATAGTAATATATTTCATGAACGTCTAAAGCAGTTATTTATTTTCAGTGTTTCTGTATCCACCAAGTCAAGATTCATTGATTCAAGTGACAGAGGGATCATACAACAGCTGCAACCTAAAAGATCCAATCTTGTACATGAACAATGGCAACTCTCTGTTTAACATCACGTCTCCTGGTGAATTCTACTTCACCAGTGGAGTACAAGGGCATTGCGAAAAATCACAGAAGCTCCACATTTCTGTGCCTAGAAATGGTAGTTATGCATTCTCATCCTCTTATGCTCCCACTGCATCGCCAGCAGGTTCACCCTCATATCCTACAGTCTTCGGATCGATCCCGGCACAGTCTTCTTCTTCTTCTTCCTCACCATCACTAAAATTCCCAGTTTTCATGTCGGCAGCCATTGGATTTTTGATATGCGCATTGATCAGAGGCAGTATATAAAAAGGACACAGTAATTTTGAAGGTAAACAAATAAATCCCATGTATCTTTATACTTAAAACAATTTGTATTATTGATTTCTCAGAATAATTATTTCAATGTGTTCCTTTCTTCCTGAGTCGGTCGAGTGCTTGATGGCTGCTGTTTCTATGGTAGCAATAGTTTTTGTTTTTTGTTTTAAATTCCACAAATCACGCATTCAAATTGCATAGTCGGCATTGGGAGAGGCTCAATTACCTTTAGNAGTAGTCCATAGAACCTTTTCACAAAGATGAAAACGGACCTGACCTTAAGGTCGTCACAGAGTACTTTTTACTGCTGTGATAGGATAATGATTCTTGCTCAATAGACATTTAATTGGTCAATCTTTTATTTGTTTTTTTGTTCTTTCTTTTTCTGTTGGGTGGGAGAGAGATGTTTGTAACTAGCGATACCATTAATTCAAGAAGACTCGTCTTTTTCTGTTGGGTGAGAGGAGACACGTTCTCATGGAGTATTATTCAAAATTTTGATTCTCATGTCGAGCTGCATCCTCTTTGATGTGTCGCCAACGCACGTCCAACTGTCTCACTTGCTGTCATTGATTCCTATAATCAACTCTCTTCCTATCAAATTAGTAAAAAGTATTATTACATCTCAACCCTTTGACTCTATCGTTGCAGCATCACTGGATCTGATTCAATCTCTGCCATCCGTTTTATAGATCTGGGGGGTCCATTGGGTGAATGAGCTAATAATATCAGTGCACCAAGATTTAACATTCATACAAAGGAAGAGGGTCATTCAGGTACTTCTGCCTTGTGCTTTTGTCTTTTGCCTTGGACACACAGGCCAATAAGACTTCCCCATGTTAAGTTTTAACTCCCTCTTAGATTTGAGAAAGTGAAACACTGGGGGGTGAGAGAGAGAGAAGGTGAGAGATGGGTAGTGTTAGAACTCCAATGTACCAGTTATGGTACATTTTTCAGTTATTTCTGTTGATTCAAACTTGCAAAGTTTTTTGCTACCAATTCAAGGTTGGAGATCTAGATGCTTGGGGTATTCCCACTTCAGCAAATCCACAAGTCTACACCAACTGGTCTAAAAATCACAACTTCACGATTGGAGACTCTCTCAGTAAGTTTCTCTTCATGTAACTTTCCTGTTATAGATCTAAGCATTACAGCTAGTTTGAAGAGTGCACATTTTTACATAGTAATATATTTCATGAACGTCTAAAGCAGTTATTTATTTTCAGTGTTTCTGTATCCACCAAGTCAAGATTCATTGATTCAAGTGACAGAGGGATCATACAACAGCTGCAACCTAAAAGATCCAATCTTGTACATGAACAATGGCAACTCTCTGTTTAACATCACGTCTCCTGGTGAATTCTACTTCACCAGTGGAGTACAAGGGCATTGCGAAAAATCACAGAAGCTCCACATTTCTGTGCCTAGAAATGGTAGTTATGCATTCTCATCCTCTTATGCTCCCACTGCATCGCCAGCAGGTTCACCCTCATATCCTACAGTCTTCGGATCGATCCCGGCACAGTCTTCTTCTTCTTCCTCACCATCACTAAAATTCCCAGTTTTCATGTCGGCAGCCATTGGATTTTTGATATGCGCATTGATCAGAGGCAGTATATAAAAAGGACACAGATATTTTGAAGGTAAACAAATAAATCCCATGTATCTTTATACTTAAAAACAATTTGTATTATTGATTTCTTAGAATAATTATTTCAATGTGTTCCTTTCTTCCTGAGTCGGTGGAGTGCTTGATGGCTGCTGTTTCTATGGTAGCAATAGTTTTTGTTTTTTTGTTTTAAATTCCACAAATCACGCATTCAAATTGCATAGTCGGCATTGGGAGAGGCTCAATTACCTTTAGCATAAAAAGAGATGAGGCAGAATCAAATTTTATGTTATCCGTGCTCCACCTTCTTCCTCTTTTGCTCTTTCCTAAGAAAAGCAAGCACTAATTTCCATGTCCATGTAAGATGCCAATGACAGATGTTATATTGGTGGCTAAGATAAAAAAGAAAGGGGCAACTTAGTACACGAGCTTTCTATTACTATATGGTTTGAGGGATGGATATACACAGTGTAACTCTTGTATGTGGAAACATTGATTCTTGACCTTTTGACACCCAGATCCATACCGAAGTTTTACACTGTATTGGTCAAGATATAGCGGTGTTGTTTGCTAGCTGGAACCAGCTCTTGGGCTGCTGGTCTCATTTCTCTGTTTCAACTTTTCTTGCAAATTGCATTATGGGCCAAAAGAGTCTTATAAATTGGCTGCTTGGGTCTTTCTTCAATTTTTTTTTTTTGATATTACAAAGGAAAAATATTTCACAATAAATCCTAATGATTGAGATAACAGGAAAACTCATTTATATTTTAAAATGATACAAGGAGCATAACATGAGACTTTTAATTAAAAATTTTGACAACTTGTAAAATTTTTCAATAATACTATTTGAATATAATTTATTAACTCAATTTTACGTTATTTTTAAATTAATAATTAGCTCAGTTTAATATCAAAATCAAAGATTAGTCTAATAAAATCAATGAATTAAATAAGAAAAAAAAAAGGGGTAAGTTAAAAGGAGAAGTGATCGAGTCCAAAGGTCGGACAAAGTTTTCCGGTGCTTGAATTTCGAGTAAACACAACTTGTGAAGGAGGGCCAAACCAACATAAACGGGGGTTCTAATTGAATACTTTACACGACACTCTATTAATTTTATTAATTTAATAATTATTTTTCTTACTTTTTGAGAAGCAAAAATATATTCAAGTTTTATTTATAAAACTTACTGTAAATAAGATTTTATTAATTTAATTTTAAAAAATTTCTTTCCACTGAAGTAACTGTTACATGTATTATTAACAAAATTCTATAACCAATGAATGCATTCATAAAATAATTTAGTCTTTTTATGTAGTTTAATATTTCAATTGGAGTATTAGTTTCAATTTTTAAAAATTGTTTTAAAACTTTTAATTCTAAAAGTAACTCTAAACCATCAATATTAGTAGATATATCAAGTTTAAGATAATGTTTTTGCAAATCAACTTCATTGAAATATTTTAATTTTTTCAAAAATAAATAAAAACCAAAAATATTTACATATGTTTTAAATTGTTTAAATCTTTTTTAATTGAACAAAGAGTTTGACCTACGACACATAAAACATACATAAAATAATCGAGAGAGAGAAGCATAGAGAGAGGCCTGGCAGAAGATTTTTTTTGTTGACAAAATCAAGTTTAATATTTATAACATGATTTTTTTTTTAAGGTTTTTATTGGGCTTAACCAAATGGAGAGTATTTTTGAGATTAGCAAGGCTTAGACATTAATTTTGGCTCTTAAATTTTGGGCCTTATTTAAAACTCAAAAATGGACAAAAAAAAAATAGTGAAAATTGGGAGTGGGTTCTCCTAGATGGACTTGTTTGGAGATAAGTCCGACAAGAAAACTTATTTGGTTGTAAGTCCACTTTTCTTCAAGTTTACTATATTTTCCCTACTTTTTGGAAAAGGCAAAACAGACGTCTGCTTTGACTGTCTTCTACACAGACGGACAAAACTCATTCAACGACATACACTCTTGAAGCAGAGTTTCCTTCCCCGTACAAAAAGTTTCTTTAAGGGTTTTAAAGAAACCTTTACATGATTTATCTTTTCCTCTCTCTCAATTCCCAAAATTCAGGAGCAAAAATCAAATAAACTAGAGAGAGAGAAAGATGGGGGCACTGACGACAACAATCATAGTAATAACGGGATTGGCACAGTGTTGAACAACCATAGAAATGGCCTGTAAACCATGTCTCAAATGGGTCGTGAAGCCATAGATCACAACCTCAACCCATATTACGATCTCAACGATGACACCATTCGTGCCCCTCTCAATCCAAACCCACCTGTTTCTGCTGATGATAATGAGTCTGATGCCACTTCTAGTGTCATCAAAGCCGTCTGATTATCATCTCTGATCCTCAATTCAACCATCACATTGGCTATGCATTTTGGTACTCTCCCTTTTCACAAACCCTTTTCAATTTTTGTCTTAAATGTATATTTGTGTGTGTGTGTGTGTTTGTTTTTTTTGTTTTTTTGTTTTTTTGTTTTGGAGAATGAGGAGAGGAAATGGACGAGAAAAGAGGATTCTTGTGTGTACTCTTTCTTGTCTATGTTTTGTGGCGTTTTTGTGTAATTGAGAGATTGTTTGTGTTGATGATGATCTGACTTATATAAGTTTAATAACTAGCTTATTGATCTAAAAAAAACATGATTTATCTTTCAAACTATCAACTGATTTTTTTTTTTTTTGTTTTGCATTCATAATCATAAAATTGAGATTTCCTTGTAACTATATTAAAGTGTTATGTTTTTTGATTTTGTTGTTTTGTCGTTGTGTAAGGCATTCAAAATTCCTTGGTTGTGTATTTGTGAAATATATCATGTTACTATGTGAAGACTTGAAATGTATCTCATAATGTTGATATCTTGATTTTTTTGATTGGTGTTAAGTGTCCTAATTTAACTATTGACGATGTGTTACTACTAGAAATTTTGTAAATATTCAATTTGTGGATCGTATTTTCACTATAATTTTTTGAAAATTGATGTTACTATGAATACCATATAGCCTTGTAGTTTGTGAAAGTCGATGTGTTATTGAACACAAAACTTTGGTGTTACTATGAAAGCTAAAAGTGTATGTTACATAATATACGTCTAAAATGTTTGCAATTAGTAGTGAAAAGTGTAAATTGGGGTTGGATTTGTGTTACTATTTGGGTTTCTTAAAACAATTCCATTTTTATTCGTTGTGTTATTGTGAAAAGAACACGAGTACAAGTTACGGTGGACCGATACACTTTGATGCACCATAATTTGTTTTCGAACTTTTGAGGGGATTATTGTTTGCTTTAAAGTATTGATTGGGAATGAGTCCTTTTTATTCAACAACTGAAAATGATGTTCATGAACTCTAGTGTAATCATGATATCACAAGAGTACTCAACAGTTTCAGTTACTTTAGGACAATGGTATGTATAGTGCAATCTTCAATCCATATAATTGTAACATATAGACACACAAAATTGTGTTTGTCTGATGTTACTGAAGATGATGTTACTGAGATGTAGTTAAGAATTTAATGTTATTAACCTGATGTTACTATATTTACATCATGTAATTTGGTGAAACTATTATTGTTACTTTTGCACAAAATTTTTCATAATTGGTTTATATCTATTACGCTTGGTATCATGTTACTATATTCTATATGTTACTATTTTGTATGTTATTATATGTTGTGTGTTACTATTTTGTATCACGATACTATATGTTTGTGTAGGATATTGATATTACAACTGTCTAATATATTTATTTTAATATTATAACGTCGTGCTACAGGTTGATGACAATTACAGGAAATAGAAGAGAAATTGAAACCAGTACAATTTAATGCTCTACGGATACATATGGTGACTACATTTATAAACCATAGGAATGCATGTACTGTTAAAGACTACAAGACAAGATCAAGATTGAAAAAAAAATACTAAAAAAATAAAAATTGGTGATGTTGTAAAGCTATTCATTCTTTAACTAATTGTAAGCTTAGTTAGAAGTTGGTTGTAATTGTTGACAGGTTGGTACTTTGTTTAAATGGAGTATTCAAACATGTAGAATTGTGGTTTGAATGTTACATCTTGATATTAAATTGATATGTTGATGTAGGTTTGAAAATTTGTTTGTAATAGAACGTTTGGAAAACGAAGGAAATTCTGTCCAATTTGTAATAATAACTCAAACAGTAACATGTTAAAAAATGTTCCAACTAACATAACTATTCAATTTTAGAATGCTAAAATTGTGTTGTATGTAGAATTGATATGTTAAAATCCGTTGTAATTATTCATTATCAAGTGAATTTGTAACATTGTTGCAGGATTGGTTATTGTATGTAATGATCATTAAATACTAATCTTGACAGTAACATCATTAGTAACACAGGGTCCTACGACTGCTTCTATCACCTTCGAACCCCCGGCCAAACACAAAAGCCTATTATTCAAAAGTATAACAGACTAAAATTGATTAAGAATTTGAATTGATAAGGAAAACTTGTGATTTGATTTAATTCGTCAATCAGGTTTCTATATATAGCTAGCAAAGCATATATATTCCATATATTCTTCATTTAATTATCAGGATTTTTAATAAAAAATAATTTCCATATATAACTCAAGCTAAGATTTCTCTATATACTTTAAAGATCTAATATATTGGACTTTCCATAATTAGACAAAATTAGTACCACTAAAGGTAATATTGGGATTTTTAAAAAAAAAGTGGACTTAAACACCTACATATAAGTTTAAACATGGACTTAGACTCCAATAAATTTCCTTGTTGGACTTATCTCTAAATAAATCCACATAGGGGGACCGACCTCCAAAATTCCCAAAAAAATATGTCTAATATACTTGAGGACTAAATTTTTTGGAGGCCCTCTAAAATCAGGAGCCCTAGACAACCACCTTACTGGCTTATACCTACGGCCAGCCTATGAAGAGTCCAAAAATATGATTAACACTGTAAAAGGTGATTTAAATGATAATAAGGACAAATTGTAAATTAAAACGTTTTAAATTCGAATCTTGACAACATCTGAAGACCTGATCAAGAGAAATTTATTCTTTATGAATACCCATTCTCAACGTGAATGACTTATTTTTGACAAGACTAAAGCGAAATCCATGTAAATTAGTCCAGACACCCCTAACCTTTTAAAAAAAAAAAAAAGACTTGTTCACTTACCGTGGGATTCAAGTAAATAAACCACAATATAATGTATGACCAAAAAAAAAAATACAATGTTGACAACAAATCTACATATACACGAAAAACAAGACATTTCACTAGAAAATTAGATGCCGAGTTAGAAGAAGACACAATGCTAGATGAAGCAAGATAACAGAGCATTGCGTTGTAATAAGGCTTTTGCTAAATTGGTTCTGTAACTGGTTAAGCATATGAATGTGTTGAGCCAAGTGAAATCTTTCATGCCACATGCCAAGCATAAACTAATTTTAATTGAGTAAATTTGAATGGGTAGTTTATGTCTAATCACACATGGTTTTGCTGCCTGCTACAGAAAGTAGTGCCCTTCGAGTCGCGCATTGTCTAATAGGTGAAGGCTATGGGCTAAAGACAAAAGTGGTGAAGGTTTGTTCACGGCAGGCTTACCATAGTCAAGTTGATAAAAGTTCAAATTCAAGATATGGGTTGTGACAAATGCAACTAGCGGACAATACAAGAAAGATCGGAAAAATTTGATATTTAATTTTCGGTGCTGCCACTAAAATTAATGTTTGTTTATACACGCCAGAAATTATTAATAAAAAATAATAATTTTTTTTTTGACTAAGTCAAACACCACAAATTATTAATAAAAATAATATATATATTTTTTTGCTTAATTTCTGGCATAAACGCCACAAATTCTTAATTAAAATAATAAAAAGTTGTTTTTTTTTTGGCTTTATTTTTTACGTTGAAGTCAAACGCTACAAATTATTAATAAAAATAATAATTTTTTTTTCGCTTAATTTCTGGCGTTTAAGTCGATCACCACAAATTCTTAATTAAAATAATAAAAAAAAAATTTCTCCCCCACCATAAACATCAATTTTTCCCCAATTGGTTCTGTCGACTTCTCTCTCTCCGACGAACTCCTCCTCTCGAGTGTTCAAGACTACCTCAGGCGATAGGCAATTCTGACTATCTCAGGCAGCTCCAAAGTCTCCGGTGACTTCAGTTGTGTCTCAAACAAGTCTCTCAAACCAAAACCCCTCATTCATCCATCTCTTCGGGCGAAAACCCCTCCACCACATCTCCACCGAATCACAGTCACCACTACGGCGTGATAGTGAGTCCAATAATTAGTTTGTTATTGTTGATTTTGTATCTAAAAGGTCCAAGGTCCACCGAATCACAGTCACTCACAAACAGAAATCATACAATCACACATTGATTCATATTTCTTTTTTCCACTTTATTGCGATGTAGATCTGCTGACAAAGGATTATATCTCCGATTAGAAATTTTCGGTCCCATGTTTCTGCACAATATGAACTAAAGGATTCGGTTAAGGCTCATATGAACACTGGTTCGTTCGTTCGTTGATGGTGTTCAGTTTTTTTTGGCTATAGATTTCTGTTCACACATTGATCCAGATTCCACACCACTCCGTTAAGCTTAGTGAGATCATTTTTTTAATTAGTTGATTGGATTATTGCATTAACATTTGAGAAGAAAATCAGCATAAAAATATATGATTAATTTATTTACCAGAGTTCTAGCGATTTTATCCCCTGATTAATCCTTTCATAGAATTGATAATTTGCTTTGGGCTTCTAGCTGTTTTTTTTCCTGTGCCTCATGATTTAATTAATTAATCGAGTGTGATTAGTGTAAATTTGTAAGGAACTATTTGTTATTTGGATTGCCTGATATTGGGAAATGAAAAGAGTGGTGATTATTACGTGCTATGCTATAATTTGACTGAACTATTAGGAATTAGGGTCCATGACACTTATAACACTTATCCTTTGACAGCAAAAATATTGGGCATTGAAATCTTAATTTTCTAAAACTGCCTTGGGTGTTTTGTTTCAGTTGCGGAACCTTCTCTCTTCTTGTTTCTTTTATTTTCAGCATTGTGTAGTTGGTTTTTGGTATTGTACTTCTGCATTTATTGTCGTTCCTTTTTTTTTCTTCCCCTGATATTTATTGTTGCTACTTTAACATTGGCAGAATTTTGGTTTCGGCGAATGTCGTCAGTCGTGACCCTCCCAGTGGCCCACATCTTTTCTGATCGGTCGGGGGCAGAAATATAAACGTAAACCTTTAGATTATGACAACTTGGTTTTGTTNGTTCGTTCGTTGATGGTGTTCAGTTTTTTTTGGCTATAGATTTCTGTTCACACATTGATCCAGATTCCACACCACTCCGTTAAGCTTAGTGAGATCATTTTTTTAATTAGTTGATTGGATTATTGCATTAACATTTGAGAAGAAAATCAGCATAAAAATATATGATTAATTTATTTACCAGAGTTCTAGCGATTTTATCCCCTGATTAATCCTTTCATAGAATTGATAATTTGCTTTGGGCTTCTAGCTGTTTTTTTTCCTGTGCCTCATGATTTAATTAATTAATCGAGTGTGATTAGTGTAAATTTGTAAGGAACTATTTGTTATTTGGATTGCCTGATATTGGGAAATGAAAAGAGTGGTGATTATTACGTGCTATGCTATAATTTGACTGAACTATTAGGAATTAGGGTCCATGACACTTATAACACTTATCCTTTGACAGCAAAAATATTGGGCATTGAAATCTTAATTTTCTAAAACTGCCTTGGGTGTTTTGGGTCAGTTGTGGAACCTTCTCTCTTCTTGTTTCTTTTATTGTATAGTTGGTTTTTGGTATTGTACTTCTGCATTTATTGTCGTTCCTTTTTTTTTCTTCCCCTGATATTTATTGTTGCTACTTTAACGTTGGCAGAATTTTGGTTTCGGCGAATGTCGTCAGTCGTGACCCTCCCAGTGGCCCACATCTTTTCTGATCGGTCGGGGGCAGAAATATAAACGTAAACCTTTAGATTATGACAACTTGGTTTTGTTGGAATTTTATGCAAGACTTATTATTAATATGGGCATTGTTATGAGTGTGCTCTCTCTCCTGCCAAAAAAAAAAGTGAAAATGCAATGAGCTAGTAAATCAATTTGTTATGGACTGATCATTGAGAGTGATTCTCTGGTCTTAGTAAATTCTGTTCTGGGTTGGTGTGAATGTCCTTGGCAGTGCCTTGATTTTATGCGACAGATTCAGTCCTTTTTGAAACGCTTGGAGTTTAAATTGATTCATGTGTTTTGGGAAGGTAATGCTGTGGCGGATAGATTGGCAGCCCAAGCTGTGCTTTCTCGAAGGACTGTTGATTTTACAGTTGGATTCAGATAGCCTTGTGAGGTTGGTATTGCCTTGTATCAAGATCTGAGGGGACTGCCAGTGTTTCGGAAGAAGAGAGTGTTGGTTTTCGATGATAAGCGCTGAAAGGATTTTTGGTGTTTTGTTGGAAGTCCTTTTAGGACGATATAAGTGCTGCTGGAAAAGGAGCTCTGCTCTAAAAGTTTTGGTAGTAGATTTATTCTTTTTGAGTTTATTTTACTTTGATTTTTGTAAGGCGTCTGTGCCTTTGAGGTGGTTTGTAAAGGAGGTGTTTACCTCTTATTTGCTTCTTATAATTACCTCTTTCGTGAATAAATAAATTTCTTTCTTAAAAAAAATGGGGTTTTATTATAAAATATATATATTAATTATTATAATTGGCGTTTATTTAAACACGGGAAAATAGTTGCTCATAAATAATAATTACTGGCGTTTAAATAAACGCCGTAAAATAGTTCAGGTGATCAGAATTTTACAATGAAATTGTCGATTAAATAAGCGTCGCTTTAACGTTTAGCAAACGTCACTTTAGTTTTTGTGGCGTTTAATTATACGTCAGTAATTTTTTCGACGGAGGTTTCAACATCATTAATAACAAATGTCAATAATAATATTTTGTGGCATATATTTACATTTTACCGGTGTTTATTAAACGCCGATAAAAGTCTTTTTTCTTGCTGTAGGAGTTTTTCAAGCTGCTACTTGAGAGGTATTTCATATTTGGCTTTGAATTTTGGGAGCTCTAATATTTGTCTACAAGAGTTTGAAGATTCTGATTTAGTAGGGGACATTGACAATATGAAGAGTACTATAGGATATGTTTTTACATTGGGTAGTGCGGCAGTCAGTTGGGTCTTAAAACTACAGAAAATAATAACTATTTCAACAACAGAGGTAGAGTATATTGCAGTCACGGAGGCGTGGAAAGAGATGGGATAATTGAGGAGCTTCATGAAAGAGTTGGGTAAGGAACAAGACAATTCTAAATTGTTTAGTGATAGTCAGAATGTGACACATCTAGTGAAGAATACAACCTTTCATTTGAGAACTAAACATATCGACAAAAAAATATCACTTTATTCGCTATTTGTTAGAGGATGAACAGTTCACTTTGGAGAAGATTCACATAAGGGATAATCCCGCAGTTATGTTCACGAAAGTGGTTACTGTAAAAAAGTTGAAGTTTTGTTCAACTTTTGTGGGTCTCTCAGCTTGAGGACAGGAAGATGAGTTGCAGGGATGATGGATTGTTTTTTGGAGGATTGTGTTTGATGTTGGTGATTGAATAAGTCTCCAAGTGAGAGATTTATTGGGTTTTTTTGTGAAGCCTAATTTGTGTTGATCCAGATGATAGCCCGACCCGAAATAATATTACGCGAACGTAGGCAAATTGTCGATCCACATAAATACTGTATTGTGTGTGTAATTGTTTTTCTTTGGCGTGTGTTTTCTTTATTTTTATTCCTCACAGGTTTGAGAATTTCATGCAAATTTCCTAAATTGCACCTTACTTCAACTTTAATATTATAAACTCAAGCGCAGGTTGAGCGAAGTAATATATTTCTAAGAAGACCGAGGTTGAACCCTCAAGAAATTATAACACGAAAACAATCACACAAATACTTAAACAAACTTAAAAACACATGATTTGTTTAAGGAATTGTTGAGTGAAGAAGATTGATTTAATTAATTAAAACAATAATATAAAAAATACTAGAATATCCGGTACTCCCTCTCAATTTCATACAATAATGATTAAAGACTTAATTCTTAACCTTAGATAAGAATCAATTGTTTGTTGATTCGAGTAACAAATCAAGTAAGAAAACCAAAAGTTATACTCAAAAGATTATTCAGGAACCTGAATAAGAATCCAATTATATTATTTTATGAAATAATGATAATTACCTCAAGCGTGAAATAACCAGTTATTTACTCGCAGAAAAATTCAAGCAATCGATGTATATAAAATATTTGGGCGCGCGAGTACAAAATATGTCCAAACGTTGATCTTGAATTTTGCATATTTAGAGGTTGATTCACAAAAATTTCGTGAAATACACTTTTGTAGCCCTAAAGTCTTCTTTTCAACTCCCAAAAATCAAGTAAATCGGATATCGAAGTCAAAAGTTATGACCAAAATACTGAAAACGTGTCAAATTCTTATCTTCTAAAATACTTTCTTAATTCAACTCTAAATAAATTTTCTTTCAACTTGAACTCTTATAAGAATTAAATTACTGTCATATCTTCAAGTCTTCCTATTTCAATTTAGACTTTTGAATCCTTATCAATTATGATTCTTTCTCTAGTGATTGTTTCACTTGTCTTATCTATTATTACTTTAAATCAACTAATTTACCTGTAAAATAAATCAAACAATTAGAAAAAGTATCAAACTAAAAATTAAGAAATTTAACCAATTTAATTACAAATAATATGCAATTAACTAATTATTAAATATAATAAAATAATAATTTTGATGATTAATCGCACCTCATTTATGTTACAACTTCACATACATCATTAAAATTATCGTTCTTATCAAACCATCTCAATTATGATACCACTGGACAGCCTTCAACCACAATTCCCGTGGCTGTAGGACAGGAAGCATAGGGACACCCATCAAGGTCATTACCCCACCAGTTTAGACTAATATTTTCCAACCCCAAGCACAAATACAACAACACCCCCATAAAGGCCAGGCCAGCGTCAAGAGCACCGGAAAGAACATAATTGTGACGCTGCCACAAGTCCGGTCTATATCGATACACCACGTAGCCCGAGAGGAACCCTAAAACAATCCAACTTGTGTAGTTAACTGCTGTAGCCGGAGGCATATTTCCAGTGGCTCCTATTAATACCGGCATGTTAACGAGCTTAATCCAATCTTGATTAGGGAAGGCCTTGTGAGTTAACCACACCAAAAGAGGAGCTATTGCTCCACCAAGGAACCACCAATTTGTCACCCTGTAATAGCCTTGATCTCCAAAAATTTTGCGAGGCCCGATCAACCCCCAGATAACAGACGCGTCATAAAACACGTGATCCGAAGGGCAAGTCCATACACTATCCGAGGATGTTGAATCACAGATGTCGGGGATTGTTTCCATTAGCCACCATGCAGTGCCCAAGTAGACGAAACCCGCTATAAGGGTCCCCACAACCTGAATAATGGACAAGCGGATGAACAAGTGTGGGGTTATTAAAAGTGATATGGTACGTAGTTGAAGCAGGCTATGCCTAAGGATAAAAACTGACCTGTCCTAAGGCTAAAAACTGACCTGTGCCATGAACATTGTTCTGGGTGGAATTTTCATGTAGTGACCAAGCTTGAAGTCTTGCAAGAATGTCACAGCCTGTGTCATACTTATGTAACCATATACCTTGAAGCACATGTTGGCAACGGGATATCCAGGGTATATATACCCAATAATGTACTCTGTGATAATGTTCAGTCCTGGGGTCTGTCAAGTGCCATAGATTAGCAGTATATGTGCGAAAATCCAAATGCTTGACAGTTGAATAAACATGGCAATTACCTGGTTGGTTATGGCAGTGATGATCCCAATAGGAAGAGTGAAGAAAATGGCTATCATGCAGGCTAGAATAACTCCCCACCATGGCAACTGAAGCTGCTCATTGCAATACTCACAGGCGAAGATAGTGAGTGCAATGTTTGCCACGAGGATGCACCAAAACCACCACTCAGGAACTTGTTTGTACTTGCTCATCAGTTTTGTGTGTATGTCCATTGTCTTCTGTTGAAAACTCGATTTGCTTTGTTCCCATATTTCTCTGCATTTTGAAGCACAGTGAACTGATCAATTGCAACGCCTAAGACATTTCTAATATCATTTTCGTAGCCTAATATGTTATGAATGTAATGCTTCAGTTACATAAACAAGGCTGATCGTCATTCAAGTACCTCGCCCTCAAGAACCAATGGATCAGAATCCTCTCAATTTCAAATTCAGATTAATCATCTACAATGAAATTCATTAAGTTCTATCACTGAATTTTATGGGTATCATTACTAGTACTAATAAATTTCATATAGATAATTGAATTTTGACAGTGACAGAACTTAAAACTAAAGAGGATGAGATCTAGAATTACTAGTGGAGGAAAATAACACTAACAAGGCAATTAATGACGAAGAATCTCAATATTAAGTTTTATTCTCACGTTACCTCCCATGAAAGAGAAGCACATGTGCAACTGTAGAAGTGAGTGCCGCAAAGCCAACACCATAAGTTACTGCAAACAATGTGCTGATATACAACTGCCCTTCTCGTTCATAGGCCGCGGTGTCAAGGTGGAAATTAGGGTCAATAATACTTGAAATATTGTAAACCTGACCAGATGATGTGAACAGCTCGTCCGAGTATATTGGAAAGGTTTTGGCTTTGAAAACGTTGAGCCAATAGGACAATGGAATTAATACATACATAATTAGGAAGAATCCAACTGCGACGTTGGCTGTCGCAAACCATGGACTTGCAAGGGGGCTTCCAAGGTAGGAGGAGATGGTAGACCAATCGAACCCAAAAGCGCCTATTCCGAGCCCATTAAGACCAGAACCAAGCTGTTGGGCAAGAACTGATTGGGGAAAGATCCAACAAATCCAAGACATAGAGGTTAACATTTCAAAGAGGTAGCCAGGGAAGACATAATAAGCAAAGCTGCAGGTGAAAGCAATTAGGAAAAACTGAGTACGCGTTAATCCACCCTTAGGCCTTTCTTCTTTTTCGTGGAGAGCCCTGCAAAAGCAATTGTATGAGTTAATACTGTGTTGATCATCAAATCTAGCTTCCAAATCACCGGATATCAGTTTTTTGAAGGTGAAGGCAAACATCAAGGGACACTAAGTTGATAAATCATGATTTTGGTAGCTACTATGAGTTTATTAGTCTACAGTGTGTGTGAAAATGTTTTTCAAAGAAAATGTGGGTTTTTAAAACCACTTGTGTAGGTTGGGGTTGAGAATTGAGGGGCCTCGCCCTAGCCTCATCAGCCTAAGCCTCCCTATGAGAACTGACACTTTTTAACTCTATGAAAAGTTCCATCCCTAATTCAATTAAAACTCGCATCTACTCATTCTTAGGCAAACTAACCTAAGCTCTTGCCTTAACTTTGTTTCTATAAAAGAACCGAAGAGGAATTCAAATGAAATAGTTTTCTTTTCATCGTCCCAGCAATCTATTTATAGTGGGTTGATGATAGAAAGTCAAATAATCATAAAAACCATAAAAGTCAAATAATCATAAAAACCATAAAAGTCAAATAATCATAAAAACCATAAAGAAGACATATGAACTCCAGCTAATTATGTATGCAAGCTGAACTGGAGACAACTTGTCATATGTGGTTGGGAACATAATAAGTCTAATGGATCCAGATGAAGTTAACGGGATATGCTTGAAATGGGCCAAAGATGGAGCAATTGTGAAATGAAGATGATCCAGACATGTGAGTTACATCCCTTGGCTCATAAAATTTTAGCTGTCCAGATAGCGATCGATCACTGAACCATCTAGTCCAGGCCAATGAAACAGTAGTCCCCACCCACCCCAGTCAATTTATCAGACTCGAACCTTTCTGTCCTCTTCTTTTGTTTCTTCTTTATTTCCAGAATTATAATTATCAGTAAGTATCATTGGCCTTTCAAATTGGAGATTTAGGACGTCACCGCAGTTAGAGCACCTCACAATAATTTAATGACCACTTAGATGTTGGACTTATTCCATCACTATCAATGATGTAAACGCAACAACAATAAGATAATTAAAACTATTAATTTTATTGTAGGTCCTAATATTTATTGGGATCCACTAATATAGGTCTTAATATGNACTTAGATGTTGGACTTATTCCATCACTATCAATGATGTAAACGCAACAACAATAAAATAATTAAAACTATTAATTTTATTGTAGGTCCTAATATTTATTGGGATCCACTACTGTAGGTCTTAATAAGNACGCATGAAAGGGTGCCCAAGACCCACATTCGGAAGGTGAGGACTGGGAGGGAAGGGTCGTCGGTGGTGGGTACGGTGAGAGCCACCTGTTCGATTGGCGAGTTTTCTTCCTCCGGTTCAAGCTCTTCTTTGATTTCGGATTGTGAGGTTGAAGGAGGGCTATCATCATCTCCACTTTTCTCAACTTTGGGTACTGCAAAGAATGATTGTTATGGAAGAAGAACAAGAAGAAGAAGAAGAAAAGATTGAATCAAAGCAAGATTTGGAGATTAAAGAGACTTACTTAGAGGGGAGCGGATCTCATCTGAAGATTCTTCCATGGTCTGGCTCTCTTTAGTTCTGGACAGAGGGGCCCTAGCGATTTACTCTCTTGTGTGACTGTCTTTTTTATGAAACCTCTGCGACAGTATGTCAGATGTGGTGCACACGAGTCATTGGTGTTCATCCTACGGTCTTTTGTCATTCTACCTGCATAGAATAATTTTTCTCTTATCCATTCCAATCTGATCAAATATGATATTCCTATTCGATTGCCATCCAAATTAATTGGATAAAAAATCGGATAGAAAATTAGGTAAATATTTTTATAGTTATTAATTTTTTAATTATTTTAATAATTCAATTAAATAACATGTATCAATTTAATAACACAATAAATGAATATCACTAAAACTTAAAACAATTATAACAACAATCAACAAACATGAGTTAACTTCTAAATTGTTCAGTAAACTGTTCAGCAACTTTGAGCATTAAACTAAAGTAATAGTCAGTCCAAAGCACACATACAAATATGTAATTTAATGAGACATTCAATACAAATAATACACACAAGTATGTAATTTAAGAAGAAAAACAGGCGACCGAAAATGGA
Source organism: Ilex paraguariensis (assembly GCA_963454935.2). Classification (NCBI taxonomy): domain Eukaryota; kingdom Viridiplantae; phylum Streptophyta; class Magnoliopsida; order Aquifoliales; family Aquifoliaceae; genus Ilex; species Ilex paraguariensis. The sequence goes on from CAUOFW020005280.1 coordinate 858,912, forward strand.
GAAACAAAAGAAGAACAGTTAACCAAAGTTAAAGAAATTATGAAAAAAAAAAAACAGATGAAACAAATTCTTAAAGAAATCATAAAAGAAGACCAATTTACCAAGTCAATAATCATGAACAAATTCTTAAACTACAAGACCAATTTATCAAAGCAACAAACATCAAGTTTAATCCAAAAGGAAAAACACAAAAAACAAGTTTAATCCCTCTATTTTTCACCTTTCTTATGTCGACCCTAAACAATCAAATCGCGCCCAAACAATCAATTGAGGTAGAGAGAGAGACAGAGATTGACACAGAGAGAGAGTATCTGGGAGAGGTGATGGAGGCGATGAAGACTAAAGAGCTCAGATGATAGGTTTTGTGAATTTGGGTTTTTAATTTATATATATATAAATTAATTAATGTGGGTAGGATAGGGTTAGAATACGAAAATTAATGAGTATCGCATTCCTACTTGATTTAATTAAAAGATTAAAAACTCTTTTATATTTTTACCCGATTTAATCGACTGGCCTTTCAATAGGATCGGGTAGAGTCGAATATAGTAGAAAATTACGGTTAATCAAAAATTTAAACACCCCTAACCATGACAACTTTAGTTACTAGGAAGAATAAAAAGCTAAGAAAGGTGTTTGAACGGTAACTACAACGCTAAACACTGTATTTGTGAATTAAATTAATGATTCTCATTAAATTTATGAAATATTTAATAATTAAATCACGGTATATATGAGATAATATTTAAAGGTGATGAACATATTATTTATTGTAATGATATTATAATTTCGAGTTGTAATATTAAGGTGGGTTTGTAGAGGTTGGATAGGTGATTCTATGATTGTAAAAAAATTTTACGTCGCACCTAGGCTCGAGTGTGTGGTATGGTATTGGCAGAAGGCAACACCTTTTTGGCTCGTAAATAAGGACGGAATTAGGATTTGATCTCGAGGCAAGCCAACAATGATAATTTAATAGGGTTATTCAACAGTCATGTTAATGTTAAATTTTTATACATAAAAAACTTATTAAATTTGATTTTTATGCACTTAAAAAAAATTATTTTTGAGCACAAAACTAAAAAATGGTTCATGCCATCATAAAAAATTATTTGCAATAATCTTCTCTCTTTTTTCTTGTTTATATAATCTTATGTTTACAAATAAATCAATGTAGCAAATAATAACTTCATATAATATCATAAGAAAAATGAATTATTATAGTCAACCACCTGCTTTTGATAAAAATCATATTTGTATCTCAATTTTTTTTAATTAAAAAAAAAGTCATTTGTTTTTTTTTTATTTCATCGAAATAATCCAATAAATGTCTTCATGAGTACAAACGACATTCATTCATGTAATTACATCATAAATGATTACTAAATATTACTAACTCATTGATTTTTTTGAATGCACTAAATGAGATACTTGCACATTAAGTATTTTCAACAGCTAGCGGTTAACAATAACATTTTGGGTAAAATCTAGTTTACCCCCTTATGAGTTTGGCAGTTTTGCACGTGACCCATATGATTTAGAAATTAGGATATTGCTCCCTTGTGCTTTTAGACTAAAATATTAACGTTAAATTTTAAATTTGACATGAGGAAAAAAAATTAACACGAGTAACTTAAATATGTTCTATTTCGACCATTGATTATTAGATTTTAATATTAGTGAATATAAATCAGTCATTATTTTTAAGAAGTTATATACTTTATTTCTTTTTCTCTTAAAGTTAAGATGGGCAGCATGCTTGTGGTTGTCCATTTTTTGTATTGCATTTGTTTTTTTCATGATGGACTTTGATTTATTTTTTTGGAATAAAAACATTACCATCGGAATTTTAAGTTTTTCGTTATTGATTTATTCTGGTTTCCACCTAAATTAAAATACATTTTGTATTGCATTAAAAGTATTTTCAATCTAAAAATGTAACCACGACGACGACTGGAGATCCTCGAATCTAAATATTTTCAATCTGTAACCTCCTGTAGATCCAGTCCTAGATTCCATATTAGTATTGTCCAGTGGATCATATTGTGCCAACTCACATTAATCTTTTTTGTCCATTGTTGTTGGTATTCGAACAAAGGCATACATTTATAATATAAAACAAAGCGGACCTTCAATAAGTTGATTATACGGTCTTTATTCGTTCAAAGACTTCAACATCCAAAGACTCACAATATATCTCATTCAAATTCAAAAGTCCATATATTTTCTCCCTAAATCCATCTCATTCAACTTAACCTAATCCAACCATCACATCCAACCCAACTTAACCAAACCCAACCAACCCAATCACGTCCTCTGCTTCCTCCGCAACTCTCTCTCTCTTTCTCTCTCTCTGTTACACCCCAACAACACCAGTAGTAGCAGCGCCACTTCGTCAGCAATACCACCACCATCAACGTCTCTCTTCTTCGTCTTTGTGAGCTCTCTATTCCCTCTCAATTTTCACTGGCCACCCCACCGACCCAGGTAAGCTCTTCTCCCTCTCCCTCTCCCTCTCTCTTTCTCACCTCCCTCTCTACGCACGCACCTATAGTCACACACACATAGTCGAACAAACACAAACACACCCCAACCTAGCCAAAACACCCAATCACAGTCACATACACACACATCATGGCACACCCAATATATTAATCTAAGGTTTTGAATTGGGTGTTAATTTAGGGTTTTGAACTTGAGTGTTAATCCTCCCCAGTTAAAGATGGATGGTGATTTTCTGTATTTTCTAGCGGATGTTGCAGCTATAGCAGTTGGTGTATGAAATTTCAGTTGTTCACTTAGTACCAAATTTTGTTAAACTTAAATATGATTCTGTTATAATCATGGTCTTCGTTTCATTCATTTTGGTCCATTATGTTTGATATGATTATGTAAAGAATCAGAACATATTTTTTTTGCCTTATACAAAGACAGAGATTTCTTTTTGCCTTCGATAGTTTTTTGGTCTTTTGTCTGCTATAATTTAATTTATAACTTTTCAGGCTTTCTGGTATTGCATCATGCATTTTTCTTCAATCAAGAAAATGTGAAATAATTGAGTGCCTCTATCCCATTGCGATAAACAATGTCAATTGGGTCATTTGTATTTGCCCAAGGAATATTTTGATCTTGTCATGATTTTCTGAGCAATATTGGTAGTGATCTTGGCCTATGCCAATTATTTTAGTTTCTGTGGGTGACTTTAAATCTGTCTTGAAGCCATTCTCATCCTTCAGTCGAGGGGCAACTGCATGCACCCTAGTTTGATGGCTTTCCAGAAGAGATGTTAGACATTCACTCTTCTCAACACATTTCAAAGCATCGGGAAAGATAAGGATAAATGGAAGGGGATAAGAAATGGTACCTTAGCAAGGGAATATTACCAGTTATGTTACCAATATGTCCTCTTGATCAATTCTCCCATGTGTTTGCAGACCCATTGTCAAGATTGTCAATGGGACCAGTCGAGTCGGGTTTCTAAACCGTGTAAATTTTTTCATGTTGAAATTTGCTTAATTTATTTAAGATCCATTTATAATTGTATGTATTGGGTATGTGTCATGCGTAACCTTGTTTAGCCTTTTTTTTTTTCAAAAAAAAAACTTGTTTAGTTAGTTTATGTTGTGTGTATCTAAATTTTTATTGACCAATTTCGTTGACAGGTTTATCAGGATCACTTGTACATTGGCCGAATCCGTTAAGGTTAAACTCAAACCTATGTTAACTCTTGTGTCAATTTCATATTAGATTAGGGAGTAATGTTTCAAGGAAATTTTCAGTCACCATTTAATTTTTTAAAGGACTTCGTATTTTACCTGAAGAATATATGTGACCTATCTACTTTTATACCTTGAAATATTAGCAGTAAAATTAATCTATTGTGATGTGCACATCACACTTTCAAGTCGCAAACAATTTCTCTGCACCGGAGAAAAAATTACGATCTAACCTTTTCAAAGACCTCATATTATTTGAAATCTATTATGTTACAACAAATGCTTATTGACCATTTACAAATTAGTAAAATATAAATTGTTTATATCAACTACCCCAAGTCGAGTTTTTTTCAATATAAAACTATTGTGATTTAATAATTTTTTGTTCCTTTTAGTGTTAATGTTAGTCGCTGTGAGTTTGATAAAATTTTCTGTCTTTTTTGCTTCCATATATTTTTTTTTCACTTTCATGGTGTGTTTTTCATCGTATTTAGTCTGATAAATGTCGATTACTCCAAAACATCAGGGCTTTGTAATTTGTCGGATTTTTTTGTTTATTGTGTTTTAATTTACATCCTTTTATATCAACATTGTTTCTCTCATGGTGTCACTACTTTAAGTGCAAAATTAGCAATTTTTCTTGCTTTTTGTTGAGCAAACCTTCACCGTTCTCCTTCTCTCTATCTCTCTAGATCCCTCGACCCACAAACACCCATAGTTGCCCCTAACCAGGCAAGAAGATATTTGGTTTGCAGGCATGAAGGCATTTGGCCCTCCTCTACACAGGTATGCTAAGAACTTTAACCCAGTAATTTCATTGTTAGGGTTTTGTTCTTACTTTTTGATAAACAATAGGAGTGGTAATTGGAAGATGGATGTTCACAGTTGGAAAGAATGTGCACCCATTCTACCCCCGCCTCTTATCTGCCCTCTTCTACACACTCATCACCCATAATCAGCATGCCTTACACACACACGCCCTCCCCTCTGTTAACCCCATCTTTGTACGCTAACCCCCTCCCTCTCTCTCACACAGAGAACACATGTTCTTTCTCCTCTATCTCTTTCACCAATTTCTCTCATCTCTCTGCAGCGATCAAGCAACTCCGGGCAACCCTCTCACCCTCCAAGGTTAGTCTACTTCTCTCCCCCTATTCTCTTTCTCTTCTCAGTTGTTCCTCCACAAAATACACCATACATCATGCACCACTCACACACCCAACACACCCTCTCTCCCTAAACACTTTGTTTTCCTACCCACCCACCCACAGAACACACACATAGCAACACACTCATATTACCCTTTACCACAGTCATCACGTGTTCAATAAAATTTCTCAAAGAGCCACAAAAATACTACATTCGCTGCCACCACCACAGGTAACTCCCCTTCCACCCCTATCTTTGACTCTTTCTTTTCACCTCTCTGTACTCACACGCACAACACAACACAACACACATACACACCCAACACAGACACACATCTATAATATAAAACACAGCGGATTTCAACAAGCCAATCGGACGGTCTTCATTCATCCAAAGGCTCACAATACATCTCATTCAAATTCAAAAGTCCATATATTTTCCCCCTAAATCCATCTCATTTAATTTAACCCAACCTAACCATCACATCCAACCCAACTTAACCAAACCCAACCCATCCCCACCTTCCCTCACCCATCATTCCTCTATTTGACATATTTTTTTTTCATCTCTCTCATACTTTCAACTCTCCCATACCAAATCCATAGCCACCGCCACCAACGCCAAAACCACCACTACCACCACAGCACCGCCACACCAAAATCGCAACCACTGTCTGCACCACCACTTACATCGCAAGCACCAGCGTCACAACCTCCACCACCTCAAGTATGTTTTTCTCTCCCCTTTTTTCTGCTACACCCACACACAAATCCCAAACCCCCCAAACCCGAAATCCCAAATACCCCCAAATCCCTTCCCTCTGTTGTCTCTGTTTCCCTCCTCTCTGTCCGTTACACTCACACAAACCCCAAACCCAAACCCAAACCATCCCATCCCCAATGTTCTCTCTCTCTCTTACACACACACACAAAAACACCCATCCATCAACCGCGTCTCTCCTCCTCCAACCCTCAATTTTCGCCCAAATATACCCACCAACCTGTGCACACAACTCCCTTCTCTAATCACTCTGTTTTTCAACAACCCTCCCTCCCTCCACCCACCCACCACCACCAGCGATTAATTATGTGGAATTAGTGTTAATTTGATGAGTTTGATAAGATTTGTGGAGTTAGTCGTTGTGAGTTTGATAAGATTTTCTGTCTTTTTTGCTTCCTTATTTTTTTTTTCACTTTCATGGTGTGTTTTTCATGGTGTTTTGTTTGATAAATGTCGATTACTCCAAAATGTCGATTTCAAATTTCTTTTTCTTTTTCTTTTTCTTTGTGTAACATTCTATTGATTACTAGCTGTGGGCAGATCTAGAGCTTTATGTCGTCGTTGTTCACATGGTCGCTGATCTAGAGTTTTCCTTGAGATCTGTTTTACTTGGCCATATTTTGTGGATTTTCAGTATGTTTATTGGATTTTTAGGATTTTCAAGAGTCTATTGGATTTTTTATCTTATATTTTGTAATTCATTATCCGTGCCTGTTAATTGTTTTTATTTTCTCATATTTTCCTTAGTTTAGTATTACCATATCATCATACAGAAATTAATGTGCGAGACTTGGGTAGTGGAGAAATTCTTTTCTCATATTTACTCTGTGTTGTGGATTTTATTTATTCATTTGAATACTATGGTAGGGATGTGTTAGGAGTCTTCAAGTTTTACGAAGTCTTTCTTATGAAGCAAATTCTTATGATTTTATGAAGTCTTTCTTATGATGCAAATTCTTATGATGCAAATTTTTTATTGCTATTTAATTTATGGCTACTTTGCTTTTCTTTTATGTTAGAGGATGCATGTGGATTTGGCTGTGGACTGTGGCATACAAAGAAGATCCTCTATTTCAGGTATGCTTTGGATATTCACATTTCTCTGTGTATGTATTATGTTTGCATTTTTCGTTTGAGATCGGAGTTTTCGTGTATCCGTATGTATATGCACGAATAACCTCTGTTTTTAGTCTCTGGGTTGCAAATTTGTGATTGCCTTTGTGTTTGAAAATTGTGTCCATTTAGTCTATTTTAAGTTGAACTTTTCAATCATATGGGTTAGTCGAGTAGATGTGAGTTCTTGATAGTTCACCCACATCTGGTGGATTTTTTGATCATGCAAAGTTTTACTCTGAATTTGTATCATCATCTTAGGATTATCGTCGAAATATAGTAAAGTTTTACTCTGAACAGACCATTTCTCTCTTAGCTTTCTCATTTTCCCCTTCCTCCTCTGCCTCCACCCCTTCATATCATCAACACCCACCACATGTTTGATGGTTTGCTATAAAGAAAATGAATTATCAATTTCCAAGTGTAAATCATCTGTGATTTATGGTAATTAATGGAACTCACAAATTGGGTTGAGATATACGGTGGTCATTCACCTTCGACTGGTTTAATTAAGTATTAATTCATCTAATTTAGTTAATGAGTCAGATCCTAACAATTTGACTGAATAATCCTAAATTTTGAGTTGGATTTTTCAATCATATGGGTTAGTCGAGTAGATGTGAGTTCTTGGTAGTTCACCCACAGTGCTCATCTGGTGGATTTTTTGATCATGTAAAGTTTTACTCTGAATTCATATCATCATTCCCATGTTATGGTATGAATGTTATTTAATATGCTACTTCACTTGGGATAGACTATCTGTTTAGTTTACTGCCTCAATAAAGTTCTTGTGTGACTAAATATTTAGCATTTCCCATGTGATGGTGGATGCATAAACCCTTTTTTAGAGTAAACCCTTTTTTGGTGGATAGGACATCATCTCCATGCCATATTTTATTGATTAATTTGGTTTAATCATCTTTTCTTAGAAAACCTATGGTTGTTGAACCGAGCTTTTCCTAGAAAACCTATGCATAACCATTGCTCTTATAAGAGTTACTTAGCAAATTCTCTATAATTTGAAAGAATTTGACTCCACCGGTTTGTCCCCTTTTTACTCTCTCACGCCCCTTTTGATGGTCTATTTTTTTTGGTGGAATTTATTTTATTGTATTGGTTGTTTTATTGCCTCTCTCGCATTTCTTCACTTCCTCTGTTTTTTGACTGCGTTTTTTATGCATACTAGATGCTCAAATAAAGTCACTGGTGAATACTAGATGACCAGCGCTCCACCGGTTAGTCCCCTTTTTACTCTTTCACGCCCCTTTTGATGGTCTGATTTTTTTGTTGGAATTTATTTTCCTGTATTGGTTGTTTTATTTTCCCGTATTGGTTGTTTTATTGCCTCTCTCACACTTCTTCACTTCCTCTGTTTTTTGACAGTGTTTTTTTTGCATACTAGACGNGGTTGTTTTATTTTCCTGTATTGGTTGTTTTATTGCCTCTCTCGCACTTCTTCACTTCCTCTATTTTTTGACTGTGTTTTTTATGCATACTAGATGCTCGAATAAAGTCGCAAAAAAGAAATGGTGACCCTTTCTTCATCTATTGCACAATTCGTGTTTTGAATTTTCTGTTTTCCTGCACGAAACATGTCTACACCTGTGCTATACAGTTATTGGTCCACCAATTACACCAAAACAATAAATATATCAATTTGCATCGCAACAATGTGCTGCTGCTTTGAATATATCACACAAAGAACACATAATTATGAAAATATCGAAAGATATATTAATATGATACATGCATCACAAACTGAAAAATGCAGATACATCAACAGATCTATCACAACTTTAGCGCCTCAGAAGACAATTTTAAATGTCTCGACTACTATGCACAATATGCATCTAGCTAGCTAGCCTACTAGCAAAGTTCAACCAAGGTGTCTCCCAATTCCATTTAAGTATTTGTTCACTTCAGATTTCAGAAGTATAGATTAAACCAGTTCCCATTATTCACTTCCTCTGTGTTTTGACTGTGTTTTTTATGCATACTAGATGATCGAATAAAGTCGCAAAGAAGAAATGGTGACCCTTTCTTCATCTATTGCACAATTTGTGTTTTGAATTTTCTGTTTTCCTGCACGAAACATGTTTACACCTGTGAAAACATTGCAAAACAGTTTGCTGTTTGTGTGGTTCAAGTAATTGAGGTCACTGCATCATCATTTAAGACTGGGAATTCAGGTTCCAGAGGGAGTCTGAAACCCTTGGATCATCGACTTTTTTGAGTCTATTACTGCACCTACAGGCCATTCCACAAATGCTCTTATGGCAATGCTACCTCTCAGTCAATTCTCTTCTTTCCTATTTTTTATTTCATATGGAAAAAAAAAAGGTCACACAATTTTCTTCTTATACATCCTTGGTAGTAAGAAAAACTGTTCCTGCGGATTTTTTTGTTTTGCTATGGGAACTGGATTTGGCATTCCTTACCACAAAATGAACAAATGAATAATGACTAATGAGTGTGCAATCACATCCTTTTTTTAAGATATTCAAATGCATCAATTCCATAATCTCAACAAATCATCATAGATTTGGAAACCAGTAAAGAATACTCAATGATGCCAAATAAAGTAAAGAATACTCATTAATACCAAATAAAGAAGAGTTGGCCAGTAAAGGCGACTTACAAAGCTGGAGCTTCACGACTAGTTCGCAGCAAGTTGTTACCATTCACAAGCTTTATCTGTACTCTTTAATTTTATGGTGATTCGAGGTTCATATGATTCTTTAATGTATTTAGTAGCTTAAATGATTGAGTACATGTTCCTGTCACACATAACACACACAACACTCACACACCGAACCCCAAATGTTTGTGGTATTGACAACAGCTATTGTATCCCTCAGTTGCTGCCCTCAAGCTGACTGAATATAAGGAAACATCAAAATTGGGCAGATTGTGCCTCAATAATAGATATCCTACGGAGTTTTGATGTTGCATTATGATTTTTTGGTAAAAGAAAAAAAAATTCTGCATTATTTATATTAGGCTCAAGCTTGAGTCAAACTCAATATATAAGATCCAAACTGAAACTGGACCTATACAAACCCAATAACCCTGTAGTTTGGTCCAAGGCAATAATATTGACCTCTTTTTTTCTCCACTTCTTCCTTCTCTCTATTTCAGGCAAGTTTCTGGCGCCTCTCGCATGTTCGACAAAATGTCTCATAGAGCTATTTCCATCCAATATTGCCCACAGGTGGGTATGTTTTTTTGAGGATATGAATTTTTTTATTCATTTTGTTGTATTCAAACAATTCCAATACATAGACTGATTTGCTATTTTGCTATTTGTTATGAATTGCTCACTAAGTATGTTAATTAGCATAATCGCAATTGTCATTGGTATGATGGTTTTAACTTTCATTTTCTTATGTTAATTTATTTATATTATGTTTCGAATTCAATTTGATTGTGTTTAGTGTTTTTTGTCATTGCATTTGAATTTATTTTTCATGGGAATAAAAATTGCCATTATTATTCAAATAAGTTCATTATTCACTAGCAAGAAAGAAAAAAGAAAGCTCATTATTATTAGTTACTTTCTACCTGGTTGTATAAAGTTTGACATGGGCTTTTCATCCAATCATTAACTGATAAATTTCTAGTGATCCCCTTAAGTTTTGAAGTAGCTTAGTGCTTTACCTAACTGTGGCTGATGTTGCTGCTTTCATGACAGTAACAGGGAAGCACTTTTGGAGACTCCAACTGGGGAAGACAACTCTTTGCTGATAGAGACAAGGAAGGTAGGAAGGGTATGAGTATGAATGGTAGCTGATTTGTATCAACTAATCAATTTGAAATGAGGAAATTTCTCATTAGAATATCACATGGGAATACAAGAGTTTGTATGTAGCATTGCATTGTCCTTCTCATGTAGGTTTGGGACATGCTCCAGAAGGGGGTCAAAATATGACCCAGTCAAGTTTGAATAGTATTTGAATACCCTTTCTTTTTTGGTTTTTTAGTTTTTATTTCTGTCTATCTTTACTGTTGTATTGAACATTGAATGTTGAAGCCACTGAATTCTCAACTTCTATCCCTATTAAGAAAATAATTGCTCCCTCTTTTGTTTAAAAGTTTTACTCATATGTTCAAAAAAAGTTTGCCCAGTATGATCAACTAACAACCAGAACTCCATTACATCAAGTTGAATGTCTCTTGCCCGTGTTCATTTTAATAGCTCTTTTTTTGGAGAGGACCAAATATATAGGGAGGTTAATTGAGGTTGTCGAGTTTGAATAGGCTCGAACTTGAGTCGAGTTTGAATAGGCTCAAGTTTGAGTCAAACTTAGATTTTTTTTATAACTATGTTCGATTGAAGTTTGTGAGCATTTGAGCTCAATTTATTTATATTATGTTTCAAATTCAATTTGATTGTGTTTAGTGTATTTTGTTATTGCATTTAAATTTATTTTTCATGGGAATAAAAATTGTATGCAACCTAATTTTTTTTTATTTTTTTGAGTTCTACTGTTAGAGGAAATCCTATTGTTTTTTTTATTTTTTTTTGACTTCATTGGACACGAAATTTATTAGGTCAGCTGGATGCATTATGTGATCCGCTTTTCTTTTGCTAATAATCATTTACAAAAGTGGGGAGCTTCTCAAATTCCTTTGTAGGCTTACATGGTAGATCACGAGTACCAATTTCAGTTTTTCTATTAAAAAATAAAAGTGTTAGTAACCAATGAAGAAACATTTTTGATATTACACATAGGTGTGCTCAAAATCCATGAAGTAAAAGGTATAACAAATTTGAAGTGGCATGGGAGATGACTTGACTTAAAGCATGGGTGATGTGAAGAAAGCAATACAACAATAGTGTCTTTCTATGTGTTTAATTCAATTGACATGGGACTATGGGTGTTCATTTGTAATTTGTGACCAACTTTGTATGGTTTTAGCTTCTTTATCTTATTAAGCAATGTCTATTTGTTCAATGTCTATTTGTTCATTTGAGTGTCAGTGTATGACTAGTTGTGTTTAACTTCTTCACATGGAATTATTTGAAAAAAGTCTAGTTGAAGGTGTACACTATTATATTGTGAAATTTATCCGACACCTTTTGTTCTGTTTCAATTTAATTAGAGTTTTAAATTTTTGAAGTAATATTTTGTGTTATCAAGTGTCTTCGGCTAGGGGCTTATTGCACCTACCAATGGGCTTACATTGATGGCCAAATTTTTTAAATTTCTTAGGTGTGATTTTTTGCATGATAATGTGCCTCTACCATAGGCGGTTTTTTGCGATTTTTAGGTTTGTTATAACATACTTTCAGGCACGGGCAATTACTAGAATATGTTGAGATTAACTTGATGTTTTGATGGTTGGATATGTGTTGATGATTGAGTATGTATTGATTATTGTGGTGGTATGATGATTGTTATATACGATTGTAAGTTCTGTAAACAGATTTAAATTTTTATGAGTTCCTAATTTTAAAGAAAATTATGCCAAAATTTCTAGATATTAGTATGGGCTACTTTGATTTCAAATTGATAGGTTGTTTTAGGTTGTAAAGAATCTTTTATGTAATATATGATTTTTCGAGTTTTAGGTTACATGAGATTATTTTTATTTCGTTACGCCGTACCTTCAGGCACATAGAATTACTAGTAATACATATAATAAAAGTGACATCTAAAAAAAAAATAATAATAATAATTAAAAACATCAAAAACATTTACCATATTTTACGGGCTGAAGTTGCCTTGTTGGGTCCACCTGATGTGTGTGCCCGGCTGGCGGCTGGTCCACCACTGATTATTTTGTTTCCGCAAAGCAATTGACCCCCTACGTAATAATGAAATAAAACAAATAATGATGCATGGGGGAAGTGTCTTCTTAGCTACGTGGTCCCACTAATTTTAATTCATCGTCATCACCAATTAAATGCGACCACATGGTAACGTGCATATTCATTAAAAGTGTGAGGTCACGTCTTAAAGATTATATTGCTGTTGTGTTTTTTAATCATTTTGGTGTATTTAAATTTATACAACTCATATTTAACTTATTTATAATCATATAACCTAAAATGAGTTTTATGTGGTGCTTAGTTAGATTATAATTAACCAGTCTGACAAATTTACTTATCTACTATTTGAACCTGTCAAACGCAAATCTAACAAGCCGATGGACTTTATACTCCGTTTAGTACGATGAAAAAATAAAAGGATGAAAAATTAAAAGGATAGAAAGTTAATGGGATAAATAAAACATCATGTTTAGTAACGAAGAAAAATAAAAAATATGAAAAGGTGGATGAATAAACTCCAACCCCAATTCAATTTGGGTTAGACTCGGGATAAGGTCTCGTGAACCCAAGTTTATATATATATATATATATATATGAAGCATTAGTACTGATTTTTTATTTTTTTTCTTTCGTTCTTTGTCTCTCTCATTCTCTCAGTCTCTCTTGTTAAAAACTTGGTTAAAATTATTGGTTGTTAATTTATGTGAATATTATGTAATATATGTATTAGGTTTAGAATAACAAACCTATTTTGGGCTCTACCCAAATTGAACCCGTAAATTAATCCGAAATCAGTCCGAAATTATTAACCCGAATTCAACCTGAGCCCGCCTGAATTAAACTTGCACAATGCTCGGGTTGAGTTCCTTAACTCAAGGTAGGATTAGGGTTGAAGATTATATACCTAGGGTTAGGCTAGAGTTGATTATCCAACTCACCCAACCCGCTCGAGTTGCACCCTTACTCATCAATATATATCCGGTCAAAATCGAAAAGAAAGTGGATAAAAAATTCATTATTTTTGTTGAGATGTATCTTATTTGTCTATATATTATGTATACATTAATTTTATATAAAAATATAATAAAATAAAAAATAAAAATTTTAAATTAAAAAAAATATTTTTTTTATCTTAACTAGGGGTGAAATTTTTCAATCAACACGATGACACGACTCGAACTTGACACGAAGTTGAAAATGACCAGACACGCGAATAAAAAATATAAAAGACTCAACAGGAATCTGACATAATACGACTCGACTGTCACCCTTAATCTTAGCCAGTACAAAAAAAAAGTTATTTTTATTTTCCATTCATCCAACCAAACATAGAGGAAGAAAAGTGTATCATTCTCATTTTCCCTCCTTGAATGATAGAAAATGTATCTCTCATATTTTCCATCATTTTTACCAAACAGAGCATTAATGTTAAATTGTCAACGACATGTGCTCTCGAAGAGGGGTGTCCATTTTATCTATTGATAAAAATTCGACATAATATAATTTATTATATATGAATTAATAAATAATTCAAATACGAAAAGGGGTGTTGTTTGATACGATCATATTAATAGACAAATTTATTGCCCTGTCAGCCTAAAATAGCAAGAGAGTTAATGGGCCAAGATGTTTAAACTTCGGCTATGCACACGGGCTTTGTGGATCCACGAGTGTTAATTCTTTTTCTTAGGCCCAGAGAAAGTAGATTGACAGGCCAAAACTTTCCTAGAGGAGACAGGTAATTTTTGTAATTCGAGCTGAATATAGCGTCAATACCTATATAATAAAACAAGAAATTGAATTTTATTATTTTAAAAAAAATTATTAATATTTTTTAAAAAATAATGAATAAAAATAAATAAAAAATAAATTTATTATTTAATATAATAAAATTAATTTTTTGGGCTCAAATTTTATATTTTGGCACGGGTTTATGACTAAGATCCCAATACTTCACAATGCAACTTGTCGTCTCCCAATCAAGAACCTACCAGACTCCGACACCGCTCCACAGGTCAGAACACCCCCCAAAACCCTACACCTCTCTCTCTCTCTTGCTGTGTTGTGTGTGCGTAACCCATCAGCACGGTGGATGACCATGCAAAATGGCCAGGTTGGTTTAAAATGAACGTTGGATTTGCCTTTCATCGAAAGATTACACATTAATTACTATACACCTAATGCATAAAACCCACCGACATGCCATTGTTTCACAGCTTCGATCGTCATCTGCTCACCTGTTCTTTCTGTAACCCCCTTTCAGTTTCGATCACTGGGTACCCCTTCTTTTCCCATCCTTCGATCTTTGATTTTAATTCCATTTTCATTGTTGGCTGTTGGGCATTGATCGCACTAACCCTGTATTTAGCAGTCCTTTTAACTAATCATTGACTCCATTCATCATCATTGGCTTTTTCTTTGATTACAATCTTAATCTTTCTATTACCCTCAGTAAGCTCACTTGTTTTATTTTCTTGATACCAGATATCTGGTCAAAGGACGATTATCGAAACGCATAGCATAGGCCCTTTTTCTTGATTCTACATATAAAGGTTAAGAGTCTCTTTTTCCTCTGATTTAGTTTTGCTCTTCTTGCAAAATTTCAATGGCATTGCACTGGGTTATTCTTTCTTATCTTTTGGAACGATCTTGATTTTATACAGTTTCTGGTGAATTGGTGTCCCATCTTTATCATCGATGGCGGAGGTAGTTGGCCCGAGATTGTATAGTTGCTGTAATTGTCGAAACCATGTGGCACTTCATGACGATATCATTTCTAAAGCTTTTCAGGTGAAAATTTGAAGTTATTTTAGTAGGAAAATAATGTGATTGTGATCCTGATGAATTATCTACCCTTAATTCGATCAGCAGACTGAAATATTCTTCTTGTTCTTTGGTAATTTCTGGGCCATAGAGGATTGATTCCATGTTTGGTTGCTGAGAAAATGTAGGAAAAAAGACCAAATTTTGATTTTGGAGTAATGGATGTCAATACTTTAATGTGCCAAATACTATTATTTGACTTGTGCCAGAGTTTTTTCCCCCCTTCCCTTAATCATTTTTATGGGAACCAGAACAACATGAAACATGATCGTTTGAGTTAAAGGCCCAACTCATGCTATAAGCCCGGTTTGAGTTAAAGGCCCAACTCCAAGAGATCCACCATGTCCAGCCCAATGTGGTTATTCTGGTCAAGCTCATCAAGCTCAAGGAATTACATCAACAGGGAGTACACAAGAGTCTCCTCTATCACATTGGAGTAAGGGTCATCTAAGAGCCTCTTCCTCGTCACCTTGAAGTAAGGGTCATTCCAGAAGCTTCTCCCTCGCGGTCTGGAGAGTGTCAACATTCTCTTATCTTTTGACCAAGTCCTTTGAAGAGTACCATAACTTTTTTGTCGGTTGAGGAGAGGAGATGAGATGAGAAGTCGTCAAACTATTTAATTACTATTAAAGTAACTCCAATCCGTTAATGACTATTAAACGGTCTCAATTGGTTATGACCGTCAGACTAGTTATTTAATTATTATACTAAGCCACTATAAATTATAAGCTCCACCAACACTGGCGTACAGGCTCCCTATCCTCGCGCCTAGGTTCTCACTTTAATCTCTAAGCCCTCCTCTCTACCATTCTGGAAGTTCTATGTAGATAGCTCCTCGACCAGTGAGAGGGGAGGAGCAGGCCTGAACTTGATCAACCCCGACGGTACTCCTCTCAAGTATGCAGTGAAACTCCATTTTACTGTTTCCAACAATGAGACAAAGTACGAAACTCTCTTCTCTGGATTAAGATTTACAGCTGAAATGGAAGCCCAGCACCTCATCACTTATAATGATTCTCAGTTAATTGTCAATCAAGTAAAGGGCGAGTTCGAAGCAAAAGGAGCCAGAATATAGGAATACCTTGGCATGGTGAAAAGCTTGATCACAAAGTTCCAATACTTTCAGATTTGTCACATCCCAAGGGAAGACAACATGGCCGCAGATACATCCGCCAAGCTCGCCTCCTCCTTGGAAGCCCCACCAAGAGGACCAACATTCATCGGTCATCAATTCGAGCCAAGCAAGTTAGACGTGGAAGTCATAAACGTCAACTGTGCGTCGGCTGAGTCAAATTGGATGATCCCAATAAGGGCATGCCTCCAAGAAGGTGCATTGCCAGAGGACCCTCTAGAAGCCAAGAAGCTCAGGATGAGAGCCTCCAAGTTTACTATCCTATAAGACGCTCTGTACAAGAGAGGCTACTCCTTGCCATTACTGAGATGTCTCTCACCTGAAGAAGTTGACTATGCCATGCAGGAGATCCATGAAGGGGTTTGTGGGAATCATTTTGGAGGACGCTCCATTGCCTATAAGACGCTCAGACAAGGCTACTTCTGACCTACCATGATGAGGGACGCCCAGGAATTCACCAAGAAGTGTGACAAGTGTCAGTACTTCGCCATCGTGCCCAGGTAACCGCCATAGGAACTCACGATCATTACAAGTCCGTGGCCCTTCTCCAAATGGGGCATCGACATCCTTGGCCCCCTACCTCTTAACAAAGGACAGTGCAAGTTCGTGGTGGTAGCGGTGAACTATTTCACTAAATGGGCGGAGACAGAACCCTTAGCAAAGATAACAGACGCAAAGGTGAAATATTTTATTTGAAAAACCTGGTTTGTCGCTTTGGGATACCCCACGCCATCGTCAGCGACAGCGCCAAGCAGTTCGACAACAAGCTCCTGAACTCTTTTTACTTTGACCTTCAAATAAGGCAGCCTCATTCCAGCATGGCGTATCCGCAGGCAAACGGATAAACAGAAGTCACAGTGAGAATGATACTACGCAACCTAAAGATAAGGCTCGAAAAAGTGAAGGGTCTTTGGGTTAACGAGCTCCGAGGAGTGTTATGGGCCTACCGTACCACACCAAGAGCTCTAACCGGAGAAACTCATTTCTCCCTCGCCTTTGGAACTGAGGCAGTCATTCTTGTGGAAATCGGGGTGGACTCTCTAAGGATCTAACATCACAACCCGTCACCAACGAGGAAAGACTCTACGCCAACCTCGCCTTGGTAAAGGAGGCAACGAAGATGGTTATGATCCGCAATGCAGAATACAAGTGTCGCACATGACAAAGTACTACAACTCGAGGGTGAAGTCTTATTCCTTCCAACCAGGAGACTGGGTCCTCAAGAAAGTGATCCTCGCCACAAAGGATTCACGAGAAGGAAAGTTAGAACCAAGTTAGGAGGGACCTTACCTCATAATAGAAGTGGTGAGGCCAGTCACCTACAAGATACAAAGTTCTGAGGGGAGGTTTTGCCCCATCCATGGAATGCTGAGCACCTGAAGAGGTATTATAAGTGACACCTTGAAAGAGTAGAAAAGTTGGAGACTTGGTTTTATTTTTTGTACTCTTTTGTGGGGCTATTACCCGATATTGCTTTATACAAGCAGTAAAATGAATAAAATTTTTAGATTTACTTCAAAAAGATTTTTACATTTTCATATTCAACTTCTCAAATTCAAAGTAGCATTAGTGGCAAAAATCACTTTTACAAAAGTATGGCTACAAAATGCTCTTCAAAAAAAAAAAAATCAAAAAAGTCTCTAGCACTCTTAACTACTTTCATAGTCGTCATCCTCCTCCTCATCATTACCCTCAGCATTGCCAGAGCCTCCATCACTATCATTAGGCGCCTCAGCTGGCAAGAAGCCTGAGACATCAATATCGGAAAAAGCAGCAGAAATCTTTCCCTGGAGCTCTTCATAGCCGTTCATAGCCGTCAATGAAAGCATCTGCTATGCTATTCTCCAAGTCTACCTCAGCTCGAAAAGCTCTCTCCTAAGTAGCCTTTACCAAATTCTACTTGAATCCATTTGATTTTTTTTACCGATAAAATTTGTGCTCGAAAATAACATTTTTTTTTTCGAGCACTGATTTTTCTGGTCCAAGTGTATCTTGTCTTTACCACGAATTATTTTCCTTGGTTAACAATAATTGTAGTTTTGCCAATATCTGCAGGTTCCTTAATTTTCTTTCTTCCCCATAAAGGAAATAGAGTCATTCGGTGGTATACTATATTTATATCTATTTTAGAACTCCTTCCATGGCATCAGCTAACCATACATGAAGGGGGAATTGTGCAGATTTAGCAACTGTACCGGCAAATAATAAGTAACAAATAAAAAATTGACCTTATTATTATAAATCAAGTTATTGAATATTTGTGGTAGCCTCTTTGAGTATGACCCTCTCGCGGGTCTCTGCAAGCTTAGCCTCACTGAGAGTGACCCTCTCACAGACCTCCGCAAGCTCAGCCTCAAGCTTAGCCGCCCTCCCATGGGTCGCTGAAAGCTCAGCCTCACTAAGCGTGGCCCTCTCACGGAACTCAGCAAGCTCAGCCTTGAGCCTGGCCACCCTCTCGTGGGTCGTCGAAGCTTAATCTCATGACCAGTCGCCTTCTCACGGGTTGCCACAAAGTCAACATCAGAAGCCCTGCCAGTAACTTCAAGCTCAACAATCCTCCCTTGAGCAGCAAGAAGTTCATTTTGCACGATTTCATGATCGTGTTTCAACTTGTGATAAAGGAGGGTCCTTGAAAATAAACACATAGATGCAGTTGAAGCCTAAAGAAAAATTAAAGGCAAAAGGATGTCAGAAACTTAGGGAAGGAAGGGAGAAAAGGAAGATAACAAACCCTTACCTGAGCCCAGTCTTTCAGAAAAGAGTTGAGGATTCCCTTGGTGCCCAAGGAAATAATCACATTTACATCATTGGAGAACATAAACCTCCTAAGCTGATCCCTGATGACCCGCCCGTTACCCAACATGGAGCTAATCTGAGAAAGTGCCCCAATAGAAGTCCCCACAAGAGGAGTGGATGAGGCGGGGGCAGAAGGTGTGGCCAACAAGCAAGACTCTAGGGCAGAAGTTGTAACTCATGGAGTCTCTGACTGAGAAGGCACCTCTAGAGGGGTCATTTGATGAGAAGGCGCCTGAGGTATCACTAGAGGGGTTGATCGAGGAAAGCTCATTTCAGGCGGCACCATTGGAGAGGTTATTTGGGAGACATTGCCCATTGCCACCTTGGAAGGAGGAGGACTCCTACCTGAGAGGCGGGACCCCAATTACCTCCCTATTTACTGTTGCAAGAAAAATAAAGTGTTACCTAAATGAAAAACACCAAGTAAAAAAGGAAGGTACAAAAGAATCAACTCATTTTTCCTCTTCAAAGAGGAGTCGCCGGACTTCGGGGTAGTAAGAGCACCCGGGACACTTTTAGCTCCACTGTCTTTGGACATAAGAACTCCAAAGTCTTTTTCAGGATAAGCTCTCATCGCTTGCAACTTTCACTCTTGGTCCCCGGAGAGCATAGGGGGATTTGCAAAAGAAATGCTGAGTAAAAAAAAAAATGAGAACAAAGGAGAGAAAGCAAGTATAAGATATACTAAGTTTCTTAGGGATACCCCATCCTCTTGGTACCAAAGCCCTATCAGCCTCTATAGTCCGCTCTCAGTCGACAAATATAAAGCGAAATTTTCAACTATGACAGTTGGAGCGCATTCTGGTAATCAGCTTGGCATTCGTGGTAAAATAATACCAACCCCGATTGGGAGCAGGGGTCTCGCTCAAGGTATAAGCTCCATGAAATTCCACAAGAGAGGCATCTTCATGGTGCACGTTTCTCCACAATGCAAGAAAGCACAGCAAAATCCTCTAACCATTAGGTGACAATCGCCCTGGGGTGAGTGAAAAATAATGGAGAATGCGACAAATATAAGCTCCATGAAATTCCACAGGAGAGGCATCCTTATGGTGCACCTTCCTCCACAATGCAAAAAGCATAGCAAAATCCTCCAACTATTGGGTGACAATCGCCCCGGGGTGAGTGAAAAATAATGGAGAATGCGACAAATAGAAAGAGACATGACGAATGGGGTCGTTACAGCCTAGGCTCCAAAATTGACTGCCTCTACGCCAGCAGGCTGCTCGCCCAAGTAGCCCAGCGCAGCAGGCACGCCCAGTTCAGTCCCATGGTCGCCCAAGGCGCCTAGAACGGCTGCCTTCTCGCTCAGATTAGCCTGTATGCCCAGATCAATCCATTTTTCTCATCTTTCCTCGCTCGGACTAGTGCCCAAGGCACGCCCAAACTGAACCAGCTCATCACTGTCGCCAACCCGCCTAGGCTGCTCGCCTCTCCACCGAGCTGTGCGCCCAAGCTGTCTAGCTCAACATCTTCGGTGCCCAGGCTGCTCAAATCAGAACCCAAAACGCCTAGCCCTTTCTCCTGCTCGCTCAACAACAAAGCCTCTCTCTCCAATGCTTGTCTCTCCTTCTCCAACGACAGAAGATCTCTGAACATCTTTTCCTTCAATCACCATGGCACTTTGAAATGACCAACTCAAGAAAGTATCAGCTATGTGATCTTGGAAGATTTCTAGAAAAACACTATTCCTTACTCAAGTTTCTATGGGATGGATGGAGTTTGGGTTCTCAAGGTTTTCAAGAAAAAGCTCTCCTCCTCTCTCAAGATTGTATGAAGTGCGTAGAATGAAATGAGGGGAATGAAAAAAGCTTCCTATTTATAGCTAGGGTTTTAAAATCCTATTGGAGAAGCAAAAAACCCAATTTAAAGCATAGGGCTCTTCAAGAACGCAAAAGGAGGAGTGAAAGAAGGGGTTATATAGGTAATGGAGTCCTACAGGGAAGAGGAGCCAACTGAAGGGGAGTAAAATCACTAATCAAAGGGATTTTCTAAAAATCCGGATTTAAAAAGGAGTTGCACACTATTTTGACCGTAACTCTTAATCCAAAACTCAAAACGGGATTTATTATATACCAAATCGAAGCTCTCGAGAAGCTGAGCAAAACTCACTTTGGTTGGCAATGAGCTTTTCAGAAAAAGCCTAAAAAAGGCCCAGAAACAGGTGTTTTGGCCTCCCGAAATTTTTTTAAAAAAAAATAAAAAAATGCTGTTCGTCCAAAACTGCGCACCCGGTTCCCTGCTCGCTATTTTGACCGTAACTTTTGGTCTGTTACTCCAAATGGGGCCTATAATATATCAAATTGAAGCTCTCAGCGAACCCTACAAGACTCACGGCCTCTGGCTGTGACTAATACTGTTAAAAGCCCAAAAAAGGTTTAGAAGCACATGTTTTGGCTTCTCGAAGTTTTTTCAATTCTGTCGGTCAATCGAAAATTCGCACTCAAACTGAATGCGCTCCTTTCCAAGTTCCGTAAGACGCAAGGCATTGGAGGGCAAATGATGAGTCAAGCCCAAATGCCCAACTCATGCTATAAGCCCGGTTCGAGTTAAAGGCCCAACTCCAAGAGATTCACCAAGTCCAGCCCAATGTGGTCATCTTGGTCAAGCTCATCAAGCTCAAGGAGCTATATCAATAGGGAGCACACAAGGGTCATCCAAGAGCCTTCTCTACCACCTTGGAGTAATGGTCATCCAAGAGCCTGCTCCTCGTCACCCTAAAGTAAAGGTCATTCCAGGAGTCTCTCCCTTGCGGCCTGGAGAGAGTCAACATTTTTTCATCCTTTTATTAAGTCCTTGGAGAGCACCATAACTTTCTTGTCGATTGAGGAGAGGAGATGAGATGAGAGGTCACCAAGCTATTTAGTTACTATTAAAATCACCCCAATCCGTTATGACTATTAAACGGCCCAATCCGTAGGTCACCTTGACTGAACCACTATAAGTTTGGTCTTCTCTCTCCCTCTACTTTACTGCATTTTATACTGCTTAATTGATAGTTGGTGTGCAAACCAACTTGTGCATCATCAAAACATAATATTCAATATAAAATTATCGTTTACAGTTTTAAGTTTTCTCTGTGTCTAAACAGCTTGTTGGCTAAAAGTCTGATTATGCCATTGAAGAGAAGACTTAGTAATCTATGTTTAGGATACGCCCTTTAGCTTGCCTCGCATTCAAAATTGAGCAACTAATGAGCTTTATATGAGACTCCATGATGGGGTTTGATAATGGAATTTTGATTGAACATATAGTTTGATCTGAATTTATTTGTTTGATGATAATATTTTTTATTCTGAGTTGAAGCATTTGTCAGATATTATTCCACATAATTTATTTATAATGTTGATGTTAGGGACGAAATGGCCGGGCCTTCTTGTTCTCCCATGCAATGAACTTTATTGTGGGACCCAAAGAGGATAGGCATCTCATGACTGGTCTCCACACAGTTGCTGATGTCCAGTGCGGTGACTGCCGTGAGGTGCTGGGTTGGAAGTATGAACGAGCTTATGAAGAAACACAGAAATACAAGGAAGGAAAGTTCATTCTTGAGAAGTCAAAAATTGTCAAGGAAAACTGGTAGTCCACCTTGAAGTCCATGGTTCCTGTGCCCTAATATTGATGTAAATGTGTGGTCCATTTGTCCATCCCAAAGTCCCTGTCGTCTATAAATTCCTATTAGTTCAAAGAGACCCTCATTGTTCTTTCTATGCAGCCTTGCTGTTCTTATTGTGAGGATATCTTATAGGAAATTATAAATTCTGTGAATAAACTCTTTTCTTTTGGTCATGGATTTTGTGAATGAACAAGTGGAAATCTCTTGTTAATGCTTCTTTATGCAATAAAAGTCCTGTATATAGTACTTCATGGATTCTATATTTCTTTATCCCGGATTAATAATTTTGATTATTTGATAATTATTTCACATAGTTCTTGTCTTTGTTGATATGCTGCTCTGATCTCTCAAGGAGAATTAGGCCTTTGTCAAGATTCCTAGACGAGAATTATTCCGTTGATTCAAGTTCGGTCATTTGTATGCTGCTGCTTCATGCAAATGCAATGCTGAAGTAATTTTAATATTATATGAATATCAATAGTGATGATCTCAACAGTAATGATCAAGCTCATTCTTGGCGATAGTCTTATGGTTTCTTGGTGGTTTTTGAGTTTGGATGTAGTCAAGTGGTCAAAAGACTGAGTGGCTGACTTGTGCAACTTTTTTTGGCTCTTATTTTCTCCTGTTTTTAATTGATTATCAATTGCATTTCTGATTCTTAATATCTTAAAGGCAAATGCGAGAAGTAGTTCAGGTCTTGGTAATGCTTTGGTTGTCAATGGGCATTCTGTGGTCTGATAAAAAGTTTCTGTTTTTTTGAACGGCCCCTCCTCCCTCTCTCTCTTTCTTCCTTCTTTTTGGCTTGCTTTTAATAGGTGGCAACAGCAAATGTGTTGAATCAACGCCCAAAAGATTATGATTTGCACCCTAAAGACATTGTGTGTCTCTTTTGCCTTGAATATACCTCTTGACTTGTTTGTTTCTTCCAAAAGCTCTCACAGGCCTTGATCCCGCAGCCACTTTTGTATACGCATCAAACAATGTTCAGAATATACCTCAAATGAGTCTATTCGTACATTTGGTTGAAAGGGGGTTATATAAATCATACAAGAATGAATTTGCTTAAGAACGTAGACCTGGTTGCCTGAAGTTGAGATTTTCGTTGGGTGGTTAATGTGATTTGAAAGGTTGGAGTATAAGGAGAACTTTTTATTGATTGAATACAAACTCTCATAATGATGGAGCTAAAACCAGTGATAAACTACCGAATATTAAGCAAGGAAGCTTGTTTGAGATGAATACGTTGAGATGTACGAGTTACAAGATGCTAAAACAACCTGATATTCATGAGAAAAATGAGCTAGATAGTCTATAAGGGGATCAACCAACACTATGATATGGGCATGTCTATAGAAGTGATGTGATGGGGGTGAGGAGTTCTGAAAAATACGATGCTGTAATTTCATGATGAATATAATCTGACTTCTAAGCTCGATGGAAATTCTGGCTTTAGGAAACCTGTGTTCTTTGATTTCTTTCAGTTACCAAGTTAGCCAGTCATATCTATACAATGAAATTGTTTCTTGCTGTTGCTATTGGAAGTCTCAGCAGTTTGTAGAGTACATGGAAACTAAACCTTTGTGGGATGAAAAAGGATTGTGGGGATAAGTATCTGTTGTTGGAATTTCATTCTTTTGGGTGGTGAGTGGTCTTCAATTTTGAGGGGCACTACATTCAGGGATTTAGTTATGGGAAAACAAAGCCCTTCTAGTTCTCGCTATGTATCATCTACATAGACCTTGGTTTGCACCTATATATTATTTACTGCTAATATTGTATACCACTGTCTTTTTCTGTGTTTCCTTCTGTCTATACCTCTCAATTACTAATATTTATGGGCATGGGCACAGAGCTTTGTCAAGATCTTTTTTCTCGTTCTCCTATTTTCCCTACTTAGTCTACTTTAAAATGGTCATTAGTATTTTCAGATCTCATTCTATCATTCCGTATATCATTCACTCCACGGAATACATATATTTCCTTGTGTTGCATGCAATGTTGAATCGTGACAGTATACTTGTCTACAATTGTTTATAGTGAAATGTCCAGTATTATCATGCTTCCTTCTGAAACTAGTTTCTTGTTTTTATTTTTGTGTTAGTTTAAGATTATTTTAGTTTCACTCTTGGTGTTTGTATATATCTGGGTTCTGACCTACAATGTTTGTCATTCAAGTTCTGATTATGCAACATATGCTTGTCAAACATGTTAAACGAATAAGAGCCAATAAGTTTATTGAAGAATGCCGATAATCTTTGACATAATGAATCTTAGTTTTACTAATCAATCCAAGTGTTGAGAGTACTGAAATTGAGCAGAGAAGGAACCGAGTATGTGATGATCCAGGCCAGGTTATTGCTTGCTTCGGTTAGTTGGGGGCCGAAGCTGATTGGTTAGGATAAGAAGGATTTGTTAGTTTGTATGATCCACTATTTATAAACTGGTCTTCTCGCCCTTTAATAGCTTTTAACTTACCAACAAATTATTATAATGGGTACCTCAAAATATAAATGATTGTATATTTATATGATATTTTACTAGTAAAAGTAAACTATTTTTAGTTAAACTTGTGCAACAATTTTACTTTCTACAAAAATAATATTTTTTAGGTGTCCTATTAATAAAATGATATTAGAACTAGGACTAGGACTTCTTTGAAATTACGGAATGACCAAGAAAAGAAAAAGAAATTACGTTAAAAAAGTGTAATTAATACAACTTGTTGATAGGCTAAAGTAAAATTTTTTTAGTGAAAAGCATAAATAAGCTTAATAGTTTAAGTATGAAAAATATAATTTTCATGTTTATGAGTAATGGTTATTGAAATTTAAAAAATTTAATTTAATGATGCGTCAATAATAAAATTTTAATAAAAAAAATTAAGAATTATAATTACAATAATACTATTGACCCATATTTTCACCACATTATTAAATTAGATATATTTTTGAGGTTGAGTAGCATATTGCTGGGGCCCATTAGGTACCAGTCTCCTTTCTCTTGCCCAGGGTGAACAAAATAGGTGGAGAAGCTGGGAGTGCGTCCAAATCCTCGGCCTCCCTCTCCCCCACTGTTTTGTCTCTCACAAGACAAAAATGTCAGACTATTTCCCCGGGGAAGTGCTTAAAATCCTCCCCAAGCTCCCCCCGAAATCACTCCTCCGATTCAGGTGCGTGTCTAAATCGTGGAGCTCCCTTATCTCATCCTCCGATTTCATTACAACCCACCTCACTCACTCCGCCACCGCATCCCCCAACCTCCTCATCAAGCATTTCTCTCTCACTTCCAACCAAGAAAACTACTCTCTCTAGTCGGACTCCTCCACAACCCTCGAGAACCCTCTCAATCTCAAATGCCCATTCAAACCCAGACCCAAAACCTTCTTCAGGCTGGTCTCAACCTGCCACGGCTTGCTCTGTCTCTCCGATGACTTATTTGGCTACGCCTACACACTCATCCTATGGAACCCTTCAATCCGAAAATACTTTAATCTTCCCAAACCTCGGGTCTGCTTCGACACACACGGCCCTTATATGTTCTCTACAAGGTGGTTCGAATCGCTTATTTGCAGCATAAACCGGGTTCATGGGAACCCAGTGCTGGTATGGAGTCTCTGATGTATGGAACTGAAAAGGGTTACCTCGTTCCTCCTGAGGTCAAGGTATTTTCTCTCAGTACCGGTTCTTGGAAACCCATAAGCTCTAATGTTCCACCCTATAATATGTTGGATTATTGTTGGTCTTCTGTTTTCGTGAATGGGGGGATTCATTGGCTGGGGTATTCTCATAGAAAGGACCGGGACCAGAGTTATTGCAATTTGATAATGGGGTTTAATGTGGGTGATGAGATTTTTAAGGATATGAATTTGCCCAAGTTGTTGGTCGATGCGAACCCTTTCAATTTATCGATTTCGGTTTGTGGCGAAATGATAACAGTGTTTCAATATGACAATAGGCTGAAGAGTAAAAGATGTTCTGTGTGGATTATGAAGGAGTATGGTGTGGTGGAGTCTTGGAGCAAGCAATTCACTATTGAGATTCCAAGTCTAGGTAGAGGGGTGTCTCTTGGATTTAGGACGAATGGTGAGCTGTTGATGGCTATNATTTGTTAGTTTGTATGATCCACTATTTATAAACTGGTCTTCTCGCCCTTTAATAGCTTTTAACTTACCAACAAATTATTATAATGGGTACCTCAAAATATAAATGATTGTATATTTATATGATATTTTACTANATTTGTTAGTTTGTATGATCCACTATTTATAAACTGGTCTTCTCGCCCTTTAATAGGCTTTTAACTTACCAACAAATTATTATAATGGGTACCTCAAAATATAAATGATTGTATATTTATATGATATTTTACTAGTAAAAGTAAACTATTTTTAGTTAAACTTGTGCAACAATTTTACTTTCTACAAAAATAATATTTTTTAGGTGTCCTATTAATAAAATGATATTAGAACTAGGACTAGGACTTCTTTGAAATTACGGAATGACCAAGAAAAGAAAAAGAAATTACGTTAAAAAAGTGTAATTAATACAACTTGTTGATAGGCTAAAGTAAAATTTTTTTAGTGAAAAGCATAAATAAGCTTAATAGTTTAAGTATGAAAAATATAATTTTCATGTTTATGAGTAATGGTTATTGAAATTTAAAAAATTTAATTTAATGATGCGTCAATAATAAAATTTTAATAAAAAAAATTAAGAATTATAATTACAATAATACTATTGACCCATATTTTCACCACATTATTAAATTAGATATATTTTTGAGGTTGAGTAGCATATTGCTGGGGCCCATTAGGTACCAGTCTCCTTTCTCTTGCCCAGGGTGAACAAAATAGGTGGAGAAGCTGGGAGTGCGTCCAAATCCTCGGCCTCCCTCTCCCCCACTGTTTTGTCTCTCACAAGACAAAAATGTCAGACTATTTCCCCGGGGAAGTGCTTAAAATCCTCCCCAAGCTCCCCCCGAAATCACTCCTCCGATTCAGGTGCGTGTCTAAATCGTGGAGCTCCCTTATCTCATCCTCCGATTTCATTACAACCCACCTCACTCACTCCGCCACCGCATCCCCCAACCTCCTCATCAAGCATTTCTCTCTCACTTCCAACCAAGAAAACTACTCTCTCTAGTCGGACTCCTCCACAACCCTCGAGAACCCTCTCAATCTCAAATGCCCATTCAAACCCAGACCCAAAACCTTCTTCAGGCTGGTCTCAACCTGCCACGGCTTGCTCTGTCTCTCCGATGACTTATTTGGCTACGCCTACACACTCATCCTATGGAACCCTTCAATCCGAAAATACTTTAATCTTCCCAAACCTCGGGTCTGCTTCGACACACACGGCCCTTATATGTTCTCTACAAGGTGGTTCGAATCGCTTATTTGCAGCATAAACCGGGTTCATGGGAACCCAGTGCTGGTATGGAGTCTCTGATGTATGGAACTGAAAAGGGTTACCTCGTTCCTCCTGAGGTCAAGGTATTTTCTCTCAGTACCGGTTCTTGGAAACCCATAAGCTCTAATGTTCCACCCTATAATATGTTGGATTATTGTTGGTCTTCTGTTTTCGTGAATGGGGGGATTCATTGGCTGGGGTATTCTCATAGAAAGGACCGGGACCAGAGTTATTGCAATTTGATAATGGGGTTTAATGTGGGTGATGAGATTTTTAAGGATATGAATTTGCCCAAGTTGTTGGTCGATGCGAACCCTTTCAATTTATCGATTTCGGTTTGTGGCGAAATGATAACAGTGTTTCAATATGACAATAGGCTGAAGAGTAAAAGATGTTCTGTGTGGATTATGAAGGAGTATGGTGTGGTGGAGTCTTGGAGCAAGCAATTCACTATTGAGATTCTCTTGGATTTAGGACGAATGGTGAGCTGTTGATGGCTATAAGTGATGGAACACTGGTTTTGTATAATCCCAAGAGCAAGGGTGTGAAAAAAATAGGGATTTGTGGTGGTAGAGACTCCTATAATGTGGGGAATTATGTGGAGAGCCTTGTATTTCTGGATAGAGGAGCGCAGATAGATTCTTATGATGAGGCTATGTTTGAGGAAGAACCTAATATCAGTGGAGAAGATGCAGCCATGGCTTGAACGGAATTCATACATGCACTATGCTTTTGCGGTTGTTTTTCTCAATCACTGATATATCTTCCTGTAGACTTCGTGGTATAGACTTAGCTACCTATAAACCTCAAATCCAAGCATTGCCTTGCTATGTCTCTTTTGATTGGTGATGTTTTGGTGTCTGCTATACTATTAGGATTTCTACCGTTTCTAGTGTTTGGTATCTTGACATGATGGTAAGAAAACAATGTTATAGCATAGCATCAAGTGCCCCTGTGGGTAATAGATAAATGTTAGCATATGGTATTACTCTGCCTTCTTTTTTGAGTGCAAAGTTCAATGACATGGTACAGAGCTTAATTGTATTTTTATTATGTTTATCAAATGCTACTGTTCATCATGAATGGCGATGTCTTAAAAAAAGTAGTTTGCTTGCATTGTGGAAAATCGCTTAAATTATTATTGTAAATTCCTTCTATGGGGCTTTTCATTGGAGAGAACTTAAAAGGCCATCCATGGATTTCCATATATGGTTAGTGATGGGACATTTCCGGAATACTTCAAGATGAAAACACGTGTTCTCGGTGTCAATGATTCTTATTATCGAGATCACGTACCCATCGAGTCACAAGTCCCCTCTACTCCGAGGTACTTATCATGGGATCGAGTGGCATCCAGTACGTTTTTATGTACCGATACGTACCCTCGGTTTGATATGGTACATCGGTCGCTAGACCTCCCCCCTCTCGAATTCAAGATATGTACCCTCTCTCATTCNAATGGGTACCTCAAAATATAAATGATTGTATATTTATATGATATTTTACTAGTAAAAGTAAACTATTTTTAGTTAAACTTGTGCAACAATTTTACTTTCTACAAAAATAATATTTTTTAGGTGTCCTATTAATAAAANGTTCTCTGCTCCAGCAGAGGTTATTGATGCACTGGTCACTAGCCTAGGCTAGACTAAGTTAGCTATCATGACTTCATCTTACACAATTGGTGTCAGAAGGCACAGGAAAGNGTGTCCTATTAATAAAATGATATTAGAACTAGGACTAGGACTTCTTTGAAATTACGGAATGACCAAGAAAAGAAAAAGAAATTACGTTAAAAAAGTGTAATTAATACAACTTGTTGATAGGCTAAAGTAAAATTTTTTNTTTTTAGGTGTCCTATTAATAAAATGATATTAGAACTAGGACTAGGACTTCTTTGAAATTACGGAATGACCAAGAAAAAGAAATTACGTTAAAAAAGTGTAATTAATACAACTTGTTGATAGGCTAAAGTAAAAATTTATNTATTAATAAAATGATATTAGAACTAGGACTAGGACTTCTTTGAAATTACGGAATGACCAAGAAAAGAAAAAGAAATTACGTTAAAAAAGTGTAATTAATACAACTTGTTGATAGGCTAAAGTAAAATTTTTTTAGTGAAAAGCATAAATAAGCTTAATAGTTTAAGTATGAAAAATATAATTTTCATGTTTATGAGTAATGGTTATTGAAATTTAAAAAATTTAATTTAATGATGCGTCAATAATAAAATTTTAATAAAAAAAATTAAGAATTATAATTACAATNCGATGACACAGACTTGATTGCTCGGGGTCCTGAGCAGTTAAGAGAGAAGACATTCCTCATAGGAATCAGTGCGCACGTTGCCTATATCTAATAATCACCTACTGACCACACTGACAACAATCATGAGTATTTCAGATATAAATACTCCTCACTAAAGGCAAGAACAAGNATAATACTATTGACCCATATTTTCACCACATTATTAAATTAGATATATTTTTGAGGCTGAGTTGCATATTGCTGGGGCCCATTAGGTACTANATAATACTATTGACCCATATTTTCACCACATTATTAAATTAGATATATTTTTGAGGTTGAGTAGCATATTGCTGGGGCCCATTAGGTACCAGTCTCCTTTCTCTTGCCCAGGGTGAACAAAATAGGTGGAGAAGCTGGGAGTGCGTCCAAATCCTCGGCCTCCCTCTCCCCCACTGTTTTGTCTCTCACAAGACAAAAATGTCAGACTATTTCCCCGGGGAAGTGCTTAAAATCCTCCCCAAGCTCCCCCCGAAATCACTCCTCCGATTCAGGTGCGTGTCTAAATCGTGGAGCTCCCTTATCTCATCCTCCGATTTCATTACAACCCACCTCACTCACTCCGCCACCGCATCCCCCAACCTCCTCATCAAGCATTTCTCTCTCACTTCCAACCAAGAAAACTACTCTCTCTAGTCGGACTCCTCCACAACCCTCGAGAACCCTCTCAATCTCAAATGCCCATTCAAACCCAGACCCAAAACCTTCTTCAGGCTGGTCTCAACCTGCCACGGCTTGCTCTGTCTCTCCGATGACTTATTTGGCTACGCCTACACACTCATCCTATGGAACCCTTCAATCCGAAAATACTTTAATCTTCCCAAACCTCGGGTCTGCTTCGACACACACGGCCCTTATATGTTCTCTACAAGGTGGTTCGAATCGCTTATTTGCAGCATAAACCGGGTTCATGGGAACCCAGTGCTGGTATGGAGTCTCTGATGTATGGAACTGAAAAGGGTTACCTCGTTCCTCCTGAGGTCGAGGTATTTTCTCTCAGTACCGGTTCTTGGAAACCCATAAGCTCTAATGTTCCACCCTATAATATGTTGGATTATTGTTGGTCTTCTGTTTCGTGAATGGGGGGATTCATTGGCTGGGGTATTCTCATAGAAAGGACCGGGACCAGAGTTATTGCAATTTGATAATGGGGTTTAATGTGGGTGATGAGATTTTTAAGGATATGAATTTGCCCAAGTTGTTGGTCGATGCGAACCCTTTCAATTTATCGATTTCGGTTTGTGGCGAAATGATAACAGTGTTTCAATATGACAATAGGCTGAAGAGTAAAAGATGTTCTGTGTGGATTATGAAGGAGTATGGTGTGGTGGAGTCTTGGAGCAAGCAATTCACTATTGAGATTCTCTTGGATTTAGGACGAATGGTGAGCTGTTGATGGCTCTAAGTGATGGAACACTGGTTTTGTATAATCCCAAGAGCAAGGGTGTGAAAAAAATAGGGATTTGTGGTGGTAGAGACTCCTATAATGTGGGGAATTATGTGGAGAGCCTTGTATTTCTGGATAGAGGAGCGCAGATAGATTCTTATGATGAGGCTATGTTTGAGGAAGAACCTAATATCAGTGGAGAAGATGCAGCCATGGCTTGAACGGAATTCATACATGCACTATGCTTTTGCGGTTGTTTTTCTCAATCACTGATATATCTTCGTGTAGACTTCGTGGTATAGACTTAGCTACCTATAAACCTCAAATCCAAGCATTGCCTTGCTATGTCTCTTTTGATTGGTGATGTTTTGGTGTCTGCTATACTATTAGGATTTCTACCGTTTCTAGTGTTTGGTATCTTGACATGATGGTAAGAAAACAATGTTATAGCATAGCATCAAGTGCCCCTGTGGGTAATAGATAAATGTTAGCATATGGTATTACTCTGCCTTCTTTTTTGAGTGCAAAGTTCAATGACATGGTACAGAGCTTAATTGTATTTTTATTATGTTTATCAAATGCTACTGTTCATCATGAATGGCGATGTCTTAAAAAAAGGAGTTTGCTTGCATTGTGGAAAATCGCTTAAATTATTATTGTAAATTCCTTCTATGGGGCTTTTCATTGGAGAGAACTTAAAAGGCCATCCATGGATTTCCCTATATGGTAAATGATGGGACATTTCCGGAATACTTTAAGATGAAGACACATGTTTTCGGTGTCACTGATCCTTATTATTGAGATCACGTACCCATCGAGTCACAAGTCTCCTCTACCCCGAGGTACTTATCATGGGATCGAGTGGCATCCAGTACGTTTTTATGTACCGATACGTACTCTCGGTTTGATATGGTACATCGGTCGCTAGGCCTCCCCCCTCTCGAATTCAAGATGTACCTATTCCTCGGTTTCGAGATGTACCTCTTCCTCGGTTCTGAGATGTACCTCTTCCTCGGCCCTGAGATGTACCTCTTCCTCGGTACCGAGATGTACCCTCTCTCATCCATGATGAAGTTCTCTGCTCCAGCAGAGGTTATTGATGCACTGGTCACTAGCCTAGGCTCTAGGCTAAGTTAGCTATCATGACCTCATCTTACACAATTGGTGTCAGAAGGCACAGGAAGGCAGGGGCCACAGCCAATGAGGAATGGACGCGTGGCATATTGTGTCACATCAGAGACAGAAAGACCGCATGACCTTGCTAACACGCGACTTGGGAAAACAAGCATTTAATTACACCATTCCCTTGATGAGACTGCATTCAATGCAGTAAGGCTCAGAAGTGAAAGACAATAAATGTCTCTAAGGCTGGGCATTTATTGCATCCTCCCCAAGAGGAGCTCATTGAACCGTCGGCAGGCCGATGACACAGACTTGATTGCTCGGGGTCCTGAGCAGTTAAGAGAGAAGACATTCCTCATAGGAATCAGTGCGCACGTTGCCTATATCTAATAATCACCTACTGACCACACTGACAACAATCATGAGTATTTCAGATATAAATACTCCTCACTAAAGGCAAGAACAAGATGTGAAACTTTTGCTACAAATTATACTCAGTGTTTTCTTCTTCCTCTCTCTCAAAAATTGACTTGATTGTCGGAGGGGATACGCCGAAAAACACTCCGGTGCCCTTCTAACTTGTTCTTCTTTGTTCTAGAAACCTTTCTTCAGCCTTACTAGATCGTTCCTTTGATCCGCGAGGGTCTCCCATTGCCGTTTCAAGTTACCACCGGATCTCACAGGCTGTTCCAAGCAACATGGTTGACCACTCAACTGACTCACTCGAGTTCACCAAGGGAGAGATATGTTCTCGTTTTTATATTGTGCAAGATCTAGCACGCACAATCTGGCACCGTCTGTGGGAAACGACTAGTTTTTCTAGTTTTTTCCCTATAAAGAACAGTGACCATGGTGAACACTCGACAAAAAGGGAAAGGTCCCCACCAAAAAAGTCTCGAATTACAAGCTCCCTGTCACCACGGAGGAAGGGATCACACTGATGGGAATAAAAATGTCTATACTCAGTCAAGAGGGGTTACCCCTCAAACCAGTATGGGAATCAGGTCAGGAGGATCAGCCCCCCTGGCTCGTCAACTAGCGGAGGTGATCGAAGAAAAGTTTGGCGACATATTACGATAGCTGAAAAAGGATAATGTAAACGTCCTAAGCCGGCTCAACGAATTTGCCGCCTCCGACGAAGGGTCGAGAGATTCATTCCTCTCTCGTGGGCTCCCCGCCCAGGAGACGAAAACGAAGGATCTAAGGAATCATCTAAACAATAAAGCAGAAAGCTCCAGGGCCCCAAAGCGACCGAGAGCNAGGACCGGGACCAGAGTTATTGCAATTTGATAATGGGGTTTAATGTGGGTGATGAGATTTTTAAGGATATGAATTTGCCCAAGTTGTTGGTCGATGCGAACCCTTTCAATTTATCGATTTCGGTTTGTGGCGAAATGATAACAGTGTTTCAATATGACAATAGGCTGAAGAGTAAAAGATGTTCTGTGTGGATTATGAAGGAGTATGGTGTGGTGGAGTCTTGGAGCAAGCAATTCACTATTGAGATTCTCTTGGATTTAGGACGAATGGTGAGCTGTTGATGGCTCTNAGAGCCTGGTTGGAATCCAGGAGAAAGAGTAAGGCTGTCCAGGATGAGGTCGAAGACGAGGTCATATAAACACCCTTTACCAGGGAGATCGGAGAAATGGAGGTTTCAAGAAAGTTTGTCATGCCGAGGTTTAAAACTTATGACGGGCGGTCCGATCCTGAAGCTCATCTCAGGCAATACAAGCAGATGATGTTCCTCTATCATTCGGACCAACGGTTCCTCTGCCGAGTGTTTCCTATGAGCTTAGGGGACTCTGCGATGAAGTGGTTCGAGGCGCTTCCCCTTAAAAGTATTGGATCGTGGAAGGAATTGACGAGGCAGTTCCTAGCTCGATTCATTACGGGGAGTAAGCGTCCCAAAGACGTTGGATCATTGTTAACGCTCAGACGTAGGGAATCCGAGACCCTTCGCCAGTATGTCATCCGATACTAGAAAGAGGTTAATGAGGTAGAAGGCTGCTCAGAAGTCATGGCAGCGGCGTCTTTTAGGCTCGGTTTGGCGAGGGACACGGACCTGTACTGATCCCTGACTAAGAAGACTCCCTCAGATATGGACGAGCTGATGGTCCGGATAAACAAGTACTCAAGGATCGAGGACGAGATGGGAAACAGTATGGGCCGAACCCTCCAATCTAAGAGAAAAAAGAGGGAGCGGGAGGATACTCCCCGAAAGGGATTGCTACCCCCTCCAGGGGGTTCATACTATGTTCAAGGAACCCATCTTCAAGCTGCTCCATAAAATCAAGCATGAGTCGTTCTTTAAGTGGTCGCCCAGGATGCAGAGCGATCCCTCCACCCGTGATCAAAAGGTTAGGTGTTCCTATCACCAGGATTTCGGACATCGCACCGAAAGATGCAGGGTATACAAATCGTTCTTGAAAAAATTGGTCCGAGACAGATACTTGAAAGAATACATAGAGCTCAGGCCAGAAGAGAGACACACTCTTGCCCCGACCGAGGAGCCGGACAACGTCATAGATGTCATTCATGTATGTCCCCTAGATCGCCCCACGTCCAAGGAACTCGAGTCCGACCTCAATAGGGTAGCTTTTACAAGGAAGGTAGCCGAGGATGATGGAGGGTCACCCAGTAAAAGGGCCAGGGCTGGTGAGCCCAGCATCACGTTCTCCGACGCGGACTTGACAAGCGTAGTGACTCCTCATAACGACGCCCTTGTCTTGACCCTGAAGATAGGAAAATTCGACATTAAAAGGGTGTTGATAGACTCTGGAAGTTTCTCGGAAGTGATGTATTTCGAGACTTTAAAACGAATGGGTCTTGGCCTCAAGGACCTCACCAAGGTCAGGACACCCCTCATCGGATTCAACGGCTCGTTCGCCCTGCCCGTAGGCAAAATCACATTGCCAGTTGTCACGGGTCCCTTCGTCATCAACACCGAGTTTGTCGTAATTGATACGGACTCTCCCTACAACGTGATCATGGGGCGAACATGGCTGCATGTGTTGGGAGCGGTGCACTCCACTTACCACCAGAAACTGAAATTTGTCACGTCAGAAGGTATCATGGAGATCCGAGGGGACCAAGCGTCCGCAAAAAATTATTTTTATTCAGCTGTTAGAGCCGGGGCATTCACCCAAGAAAAGGGGCAAGCCCCGGAAGAGATCATGGAGAAATAACAATCACAGTCCGGGCGTCCAGGAATGGACGACCCCCAGATAGACCCAACTGAGCGGTCGGTGGAGGACCTCCGGAAGGTGCCCTTGGTGGAGGGAGAAGAAGAAATATATTTCTTAGTTGGGACCATGATGCCCGCAGCCGAACAGGAGGAGATGATTGAGTTCCTAAGGGAAAATGCAGACGTGTTCGCTTGGAACGCAATGGAAATGACGGGGGTAGACCCCGAGATAATCACGCACAAACTGCATGTTAACCCGGCGCACAAGCCAGTCAAACAGAAGCCACGACGCATGGCCCCGCATCACTCCTGCGCGGTCAACAAAAAAATCGACAAACTCCTGAAGGCCAACGTCATTCGAAAGATACAGTTCCCAGAATGGCTGTCTAACACAGTTTGCGCGAAGAAGAAGGGGGGAAAATGGCGTGTCTGCGTAGATTTCACAGATCTAAACAAGACATGTCCCAATGATGACTACCCACTACCAAAGACGGACCAGCTAGTGGACGCCACTGCCGAATATGAACGCATGGACTTCTTGGATGCCCGAGCAGGATATCACCAGATCCCTATTCATCCCCTAGATCAGGAAAAAATAGTGTTTATCACTCCAAAGGGAGTTTACTGTTACAAAGTGATGCCGTTTAGACTAAACAACGCCGGGGCGACATACCAAAGACTGATGAATCGGATGTTCAAAAAGCAGATCGGCAACACCATGGAGGTCTACATTGATGATATGCTGGTGAAGAGCAAACGAAGTTGTGATCATCTGGCAGATTTGGCAGATACCTTCTCCACCCTCAGGGAGTACGGGCTGAAGCTGAACGCGGCAAAGTGCGTTTTCGGAGTGAAATCGGGTAAATTTCTCGGATATCTGGTCAGCCAACGAGGAATCGAAGCTANGCGTTTTCGGAGTGGAATCGGGTAAATTTCTCGGATATCTGGTCAGCCAACGAGGAATCGAAGCTAACCCGGATCAGATTCAAGCAATCCTGGACATTCGGAGCCCCCAAACTGTCCGAGAAGTCCAAAAGCTCACGTGGATACTGGCAGCACTTAATCGTTTCGTCTCACGCTCCTCAGACAAATGCAAACCCTTTTTCGAAGCAATCAAGAGTGCTGGGAAGGATATGTGGAGCCAGGGGTGCGAAGACGCCCTGGCTGGAATCAAGGAATACCTAAGGACTCTCCCGACCTTATCTGTCCCTATCCAGGGGGAATGTTCTTCTTGTACTTGGTCGTGTCTGAATTTGCGGTAAGTGGGGTACTTATTCGTGAGCATGAGCACCGCCAGAAGCTGATTTATTACATAAATAAGGCGCTCCTGGACGCAGAGACAAAATACCTGCCCCTAGAGAAATTGGCTCTATCCCTGGTCACCACTNGAAGCAATCATACCTCTCGAGGTAGGGCTCCCGACCATAAGGATCCAAGCTTTCGACGCAGGGGGAAATGACCGTCAACTTGGACTGGATTTGAATCTAGTGGAAGAAAGAAGAGAGACAGCNTAGAGAAATTGGCTTTATCCCTGGTCACCACTGCAAGAAAACTGAGGCATTATTTTCAGGCGCACCCAATTACCGTCCTTACCGATCAGCCCTTAAAGGCCATTTTGAGGAAAGCTGAACTCTCCGGAAGGATTTCCAAGTGGGCAGTGGAGCTGGGGGAACACGACATTCATTTCAAACCTTGAACCGCGGTAAAGGATCAGGTGTTGGCGGACTTCGTAGCTGAGTTTCCGGGGGAACATCCCGTTCTANCCTCAGAAGGGTAACGGCCAATACCCGTGACCCAACAGAAGGGAAAATGGGACCTAACTGGGAAGGGCCTTACAAAGTGATATCTATCGGAGGCGTCGGGTCGTATAGATTAAANGAGCTGGGGGAACACGACATTCATTTCAAACCTTGAACCGCGGTAAAGGGTCAGGTGTTGGCGGACTTTATAGCTGAGTTTTCGGGGGAACATCCCGTTCTAGAAAGACTTCCTCCTCCCGACATAGCGTCTCCAACAAATAACTTTTGTGTGTGGACGGTTCATCAAATAGTAAAGGGTCCGGGATCGGTATCTTGCTGATCTCTCCAGATAGGATTGTCGTAGAGCAGACCGTTCGGCTGAGATTCAAAGCATCGAATAACGAAGCTGAATACGNATAGCTGAGTTTTCGGGGGAACATCCCGTTCTAGAAAGACTTCCTCCTCCCGACATAGCGTCTCCAACAAATTGTGAAGGATCGCCATAACTTTTGTGTGTGGACGGTTCGTCAAATAGTAAAGGGTCCGGGATCGATATCTTGTTGATCTCTCCAGATAGAATTGTCGCAGAGCAGGCCGTTCGGCTGGGATTCAAAGCGTCGAATAACGAAGCTGAATACGAGGCCCTCATCTCAGGACTTCGGTTAGCTGAGGCAACTGGAGTGACGGACTTTATCGTGCATTGCGATTCCATGCTGGTAGTCAACCAAGTTAACAGAGAGTTTGAGACAAGGAACCCTAGGATAAAGGCTTATCATCACCAGGTGACAACTGTAATCCGAAGATTCGGAAGGATTGAGATCAAACAAGTGTCCCGAGATAAGAACATGCATGCCAACGCCCTGGCTTGTCTAGCCTCGGCGGTGGAGTCCTCTCAGTCGCGCAGGATCACTATAGAATATCTTCCCGCATCCTGCATAGACCATGCTCCTGAGATAATGGCCGTCCAGGACGCACATAAGTCGTCCAGCTGGATTGATCCTTTCTCAAGTTCCTAACAACAGGAGACCTTCCGGAGTGTTCAAAAGAGACAAGGAAGATAAAACTCAAAGCCCCGAGATTTTGGGTCTCTCCAGATCAGAAGCTGTATCGGAGGTCTTTCTCAGGACCTTACTTGTTATGCGTCCAAGAAGACCAGGTGGAAGACCTTCTATATGAGGTACACAAAGGAATATGCGAGNCCCAAAGCAAACACAGGAGCAGGCCTCCTGGAAGGGCAAGGCCCTGGGGACAGAGTTCGAGGACTCTTGTCCCCGAAACAACCACGAGAGCAAGCCTCTTGGATGAGCAAAGCCCTGAGGACGATTCAAGGATTCCTACAAAGGTGTACGCAAGAAAGGATTAAGTACAAAAAAGTTTTCATTCAAAAAGAGGGGCTTTGCGTCCCCAAAGCTACAATAGAAAAAAGTACAATCAAAAAGAAAAAAGAACTTTCATCTGGCCCTGGGCATCTCCAAAACATCGCCAAAGGGAGAATCATCGTAAAGAGGTTGAGCATCTTCGGGAGTGGGCAGAANGGGATGCGCGCGCATACGTCCAAAAATGCGACCAATGTCAGAAGTTCTCCCCTGCAATCAGGCAACCCGCGGGGGACTTGCACCCCCTGACTAGCCCTTGGCCATTCGCCCAGTGGGGGCTCGATTTAGTCGGACCCCTGTCTAAGGCTCTTGAAAATAGGAAGTTTCTCATTGTGGCCACAGATTATTTCACCAAATGGTTTGAGACAGAGCCGTTGACTCACATCCGTGACATAGATGCTAAAAAGTTCGTCTGGGAGAACATAGTCATCAAATTCGGGATTCCCCGGGCACTGGTGTCGGATAACGGGACTCAATTCACCAGCGGGCGTTTCAAGTCTTTCTGCGAGCAACTCAGAATCCGTAATTTCTACTCCACCCCTGCCTACCCCCAAGCCAACGGGCAGGCAGAGGCCTCCAACAAAACAATTATCAATGGAATTAAGAAGAGGTTGGAGAAAGCCAAGGAAAAATGGGCGGATGAGCTATTAAACATTTTGTGGGTATACAGGACCACCCCTCGGTCCTCAACAGGAGAAACCTCATACTCCCTGGCTTACGGAATGGAAGCAATCATACCTCTCGAGGTAGGGCTCCCGACCATAAGGATCCAAGCTTTCGACGCAGGGGGAAATGACCGTCAACTTGGACTGGATTTGAATCTA